>PVKB01005517.1:0-93942 GCA_004027205.1 Ctenodactylus gundi | reverse complement strand
GGGGGGGGGGGGGGGGAGCCCTTGTCACTTTGACAAGAAATGTATGTGCACAAAATGCTCAACTCCATTGTAAACCTTAAATTCTGCACTTGTACATATCAATAAAATGGGGAAAAAAAAGAGATGCGAGGCAAAATTAGGGTAAAGGTCAGCAAGTAAGAGCGGGGGGTTGGATTAGGGACCTACAAAAATAAAGAGCACAGCCTCTCCTTGCTGCAGTCTTCCCCGTGTGTGTGTGTGTGTGTGTGTGTGTGTGTGTGTCTTTTGTCTGCGTCTTTTTGTTCATTCCTCCCTTCTAGGACAAGTGAAGTGCAACAGGGCACTCACCAATCTCCAAATCTGCCAGCAAGCTGACCTTGGAATTCTTAACTTTCCAGTATTTTCAAAAATAAATTTCCATAAACTTGGTTAATGGGATTTCATTATAGAAGCACAAACAGTCTAGGCCACTCACATACAAGTAAGGAGCTTATGTCAGGAAAGTCAGGCTTCCTTACCCCAAAATGCCACATCACCACAACTCTCCACCTTCATTTCCATGCCCAGGCCCCTGTGGGCAGAATTCAGCTCTTCTGCGTCCTCATGGGCGAAGTCCATTTCTTCATGTTTGACTGTCATCAGTTCCTAAAAAAAAAAAAAAAGTCTTACAGGGTTTTGTAATCCTGAGGAAAGGTTGCAAGTGTTTTTGTTTGTTTTGGGTTTTTTTGTGACAGGGTCTCCGATCCTGGCTGGTCCTGAACTCACTACAAAGGCCATGTTAGCCGTGAACCCACAGCAATCCTCCCGCATCAGCTTTCCAAGTGCTGGGGTTACAGGTGTGCACCCCCATGTCCAGCTTTATGTGGTGCTGGGGAATCAAACTCAGGGACCTGAGTTTGCAAGAAAAGCACTTTAACTGCTGTGCCATTCTTCCAGCCCCCCAAATTGATTTTCATATTCTACAGCCTTTCAATAAACTATTTCATAATAGTAACTATGTAAGGGGCTAGAGATGTAACAGGGACAGAGTTCTTGACCAGCATGCATGAGCCCTTGGGTTCAACATTCATGCTGGACTAATGGCACAGGAATGTAATCCCAGCACTGTGGGAGGCTACGGCAACAGAATCACAAGTTCAAGCCTAGCCTGAGAAACTTAGAGGCTTAGCAATAACCTGTCTCAAAATCAAAAAGAGGCCTGGGAATGTAGCTCAGTGTGAAGACCCTGGGTTCTATCTCCAGTACCATAAAACAAAAACACTGGGCATGGTGCCACACACCTATAATTCCAGCACTTGAGAGGCTGACGATGGTGAGGCAGGACAATTGCTGTGAGTCTGAGGCCAACCTGGACTCCAATAGTGAGTTCAGGACCAGCCTGGACTGCAGAACAAGACACTATCTCAAAAATAAGAATAACAGTAACGAACAATCCCCAGGACCACCCAAAAAAAAAAAAAAAACTATATGAGGTAAGGGTGAAATGCTGCATTAACATCATTTACAGATTGAAGGGTCAGATCTACAATTTATTTATTTATTTATGGAGAGACTCTTGCTCTGCAATCAAACCCAGGGCCTTGAGCTTGCCAGGTAAATGCTTTAACCACTGAACTATTCCTCCAGCCCTGTCTAAGGCTTTTTTCCATTCACTGAGATGAACACGTGATTTCTGTCCTTGCTTTTGTTTACATGGTTTATTACATTATTGATTTACATATGGTGAATGATCCTTGCATCCCTGGGATGGAACCAACTTGGTCATGGTGTATGTGGCTTTCGTTCATTGACAGCATTCTGTTTTCAAGTATCTTATTAAGAATTTTTGCATGTATATTCATCAAGGAAACTGGCCTGTAGCCTTCCTTCTTTGTTCGGTATTTATCTGGCTTGGGGATCAAGGAGATGCTAGTTTCCAGGATAGAGTTTGGTAGTGTTCCTTTTCTTTCAATTTCATGGAGGAGTTTGAGAAGTAATGGCACTAACTCTTCCTTGAAGTCCTGATAAATTTCTACGGTGGGTTTTTCTTTGTTGGTAGATTTTTTGTTATTGCCTCAATTCCATCTGTGGTTATTAGTGTGGTCAACTAATTATGTTTTGATTAAATGGGATAGTTCCGACATGTAACTTACATTGATTCCATGTATATTCTGATTCCCTATATTCTGATATTTTACAGATATTCAGGTTGACATTCTTTTGTTTTTTCCTTTTTGAAACAGGGTCTCACTCTGTCACATTGACATTCTAAGTGTACATAGACAGTAACGCTGTTCTAGTGGAGGCTTCTTCTTTTTCTGTAGTCTGGGCCATGATTTTGGATTATAGGAAGATGGCAAGTTTGTGTCCTGCCTGGTCAACTTAGCAAGAGCCTGTACCAAAGTAAAAAAAAAAAAAAAAAAGAGCTGGGGATGTGTTCAGGGCATAGTCCCTGAGTTCAACTCTCTGTAAGAAAGAAATGCAAACATGTTAAAGGGATGGCTCAGTCACAGAGTAGTAGAATGCTTGCCCAGCATGTGTAAAGCCTTGGGTTACAGCCACAGCAAGAAACCAAACACTCACATTGCTTTCATCTTTCCTTAACACTCCTCCCAGGTATCACCCTATTTCTTTCTTTTAATTTAAAGTAAAACTCTCCAAAAGAACTATCTATTCTTCTTAGCCCAAAATTCTCTCCCTTCATCTTCTACTGACAGGACAGGCCGGTCTAATTAGGGAGTGAGGCCTCTGAGGGCTAAAACTGGGAGATCAACTGCAGAAAAAGTGAAAACTGATGCAGGCTAAGACCGCATGTGGCTGTCACATCCTTTGTCTTCTCTGTCCACATGCTGTTTCTTCCTCCCTCACATGGATTCTGCAGGTCCCAGGGGAACAGAGAAGAGAGGAGAAATGAAGTGCCACTTTACTGTCCCTTATCACAAACAGGCCCATGACCTCCTAGTTGCCAGAATAATCACCAACCTGCCCAAAAGAGGGAGAAGAAAAAAAAAATGAAACACTTTAAAAAGAACCAGACTGCCCCAGGGAACAGATTCTCTGCACAAAATGCCCTCCTCACTGCCTTTGAAGGGAGGGGCTTTTGTTGTGCTGGCTCCTGCTATCAATCTTACTTTGCAGGAAGTTCCTGCAATAAATCTTGCTTTCTTATGTACTTTCTTCACCTCCTACCCTCTTTTCCTACAAGGGAAAGTCAGGTCCTAGGGAAGGAGACTTCTGCTACCACCACAGACACAACACTACCCCTCTGAGAAACTCCAACTGGCAGTCACCAATGTTCTTCTCATCTTTAAAGCCAATGGTTAATCCTCAGGCCAACTTTTTCTTGACTTAGCAGTAGCCCTTTTTTTCAATCCTGAGGATTAAATCCAGGCTCCTCCACTGAGCTACACCCCTACCATGTTTCTTTAGTTTGACACATGGTCTCGCTAAGTTGTTCAATAGCCCATGATAGACCCAAACTTGTCAGCCTCCTGCCTTAACCTTCCAGAGTTCTGGGATTACACTTGTGCATCACCATATCTGACTAGCAGCAGTGCTGAATACAGTTTGTGGAACATTACTTCCTTGCAACACTTTCTTCGACTAGCTACCGATGTTCCACTTCTGGATTTCTCTCCATCTCACGGATCACATCTTCTCAGTCTCCTTGGCCGCTCCCTTCATCTACCAGAACTCCACATATTGGAGACTATAACACCACCTCCCTATTATTATTACTGTTATTATACTCACTAATGAGACCTCATCTCCTTTCTTTCTGTATTTGTTTCTTATACTTTTTTTTTTTTTTGAGACAGGGTCTTGCTTTGTAGTCCAGGTTGGTCCTGTACTCACTGTGTAGCCAGGGTGGGCTTGGACTCGTGGCAATCCACTGCCTCAGTTCCTGAGTGCTGGGATCACCATGACCAGCTTACATGGTGCTGGGTAATCCAACCCAGCGCCTTGCACTTCCGAGGCAAACACTTTTACTGTTGTGCAACATTGCTCCAGACCTGCATTCATTTTCTTAGTGAGCATGGTTTGCAGTTTGCAAGGAAAATTTACTTTGGTTCAGTCCCCCAGATAGGGTTTTCTTCATTCTCAGAAACAGAAACAAGGACATGCTGTGCCAAGATTGAATTTCGGAAGAGGGAACATAAACTCACCCTACCTGAAAATCAACAGGAAGGAGCTCCACCGTAGGTTCCACTTCTTCTGTGCTTGGTTTTGGGAGTACAGGAGCATTAGTAGTCATGGCTGGAAGGAACAGCAAATAAGCTATGAAAGAGATGAACGATGGGGCTGGAGGAATGACACTGCAGTTAAAGCTTGCCTGGCAATATATATATATGATCTACCTTACTTAACTCAGAAAACTCAGATGGGTCTGGGAGGCTGAGGCAGGAGGATTGCAAGTTTTAGTCCAATCTGGACAATTTAGTGACGTCATCTCAAAATAGAAAATGAGCTGAGGGGTTGGGGGTATAGCTTAGTGATTATAGAAAGTGCATGGCCCCAAGTTCAGTCCTCTAGCACTCAGGAAGCTGAGGCAGGAGGATTGTCCTGAGCTTGAGGCCAGCCTGGGATAGTGAGTTCAAGACCAATCTGGTCTACAGAGGAAGTCTCTGTTTCAACAACAACAACAACAACAAAAAATGAATCATGAATGTAACTTAGTACAAAGGCTCTGGGTTCAATCCTTAGTACATCAAAAAAAAAAAAAAAGAAAGAAAGAAAGAAAGAAAGAAAGAAAGAAAGGAAGGAAAGGAAAGGCTAGACTAAACTCTGATGAGGACAAAATAAGACAACAGATACAGCAAGACCCTGACTCCAAAAAAAAAAGAAAAATAAAATAAGAGCATTTTGATTAAAAAAGAAAAAAAAAAAGGAGAGTAAGGCAGAAAGATTGCTAGTTTGAGGTCAGCCTGGGCAATTTAGAGACCCTGCCTCAAAATAAAGCCAGGCATCATAGTGCATGCCAAAAAAACCCAACATTCTCGGAGGCTGAAGCAAGAGAATCTGGTTTTATTTATTTATTTATTTATTTATTTAGAGACAGGGTCTGCTCTGCAGTCCAAGCCGGTCCTGAACTCATAGCAATCCTCTTGCCTCAGCCTCACTCAAGTGTTGGGACTACAGGCATGGGCCACGATGCCCATCTAATCTGTCTGTGGTGCTCGGGAGTCAAAACTAGGACCCCGTGCATGCTAAGGAAATGGTTTAACCACTGAGATATGCCCCAAGCCCTGGAAGGAGAAACTTAAGTTTGAGTCCAGCCTGGGCAATTTAGCGAAGGCAGCAATACCTTGTCTCAAAATCAAAAATAAAAAAAGGTTGGGTATGCAGCTCAGGGCACAGGCTTTGAGCTGGATCCCCAGTAAACAAACAAATAATAAGGGAAGGGGCTACAGCTCACTGCTCCCTGATTTCAATCCCTGATATCACAACATAAGTAAGTTAAACTCAGATCTAAAACATACTCACCTTTGGTCCAGAAGAAAAGGGTTAACTACCTTTTTCAGGAAAGCAAAGCCAAAGCAATAGGGTCCCTCCTATAGGTTTAGAGGGTATGTAGATGAGCAGCAGAGCACCGAACAGGAAGGTGATACCAGAGGAAGTACTGCAAGATGGAACCTACCAGTGATTCCTGAACCCAGTCCCTTCTGTCCTGGGGTATTCTTTTCAATTTCCAACATGTGAGGGCTCCTGACCTTTTCCTTCTCACCAAGGGTATCTCTCCCCTTTTGCCCACCTTCAACTCCATGTTTATTTCCACAGTTCTTACCTTCCCCCTCAACTTCCATGCACAGGTAATCCATGACCAGCTTCTTTTCTTCGTCCTATCACCAACTTCCTAAGTGTTCACTGCTTCCTAGGAGATGAACGTAGACTCTGCAGCAACCACTTTGCATAAATCACCCAATTGTGCTTGGAGCTCTGGAGAGAGATTTCCAGGTCAGGATGGTCTTCCTCTAGGTCTGATTCCTGCTGCATCTCCCTCCACGCCCATCCCAACAGGTTTAATCCCACCCATTTATGCCCTAGGACCCCTTAAGTCTTTTCACTTTGCCTGAGACATTTATTTATTCACTTGCTGTACCTGGGATTGAATCCAGGGACTTTGCACTATGGTAAGTTCCCAGCCTATTTTTTTAGAGATAGGGTCTCACTACACTGCTAAATTGACCAGGCTGGGCTTGAATTTTTGGTCCTCTTGCCTCAACTACTCAAGAGTGTTGGGATCATACGGCTGTAGTACCAGTCCAGGCTTGAGGCCTCAATTATTGTGGTAAATTTATCTCCACAGCTGGCACACCATCCTTTGTCACACTAAGGCAAAACCAGAAGGAAATTAGCACAGCAGGATCCCAGTTTCGGTCAAACACTGACTTTCATAACTTTCCAAAACTCCTCAGACCAAAAGCACACAAGTACCCGGAAGTTGGCCTGAAGTTATGGCAGCAGTAACTGGAAGACAAGGTCACACTGTTGGTTAACAATATTCGAAAATGTACAAGCAGGCTGGAAGCGGTGGTGCGCATTCATCGAAGGCCTAGGGCTGGAAGGTCTTAAATTCAAGCCCCGCTGGGGTAATTTAACAAATTAATAAGATTCATCCTCAAATATATTTTTCTAATTAATAATTTAAAGAGGGCTGGGGATACAGCTCAGTGCAAAGGCCCTAAGCCAGACCCCTAGTACCCACAAATTAAAAACGGCACACACACAAAGCAGCAGACCGAGAGAACCCGTTGGCGCGGCTTCCTCCCGCGCTTTTCATTTGAAGCCCTGGGGCGCAAAGGCCGGGCATTCCCGGCAATGGCCCCCACACACCCGCAAACACCAAAAACTGCCAGAGCTTGGCCCAAGCCGCGGACACACACTCCCGGGGCTTCGTGGTTCCCCCTCCGTTCCCCAAGTTCGAGCGACGGCCGCCACGCGCGGCCCACCTCGCGTCGGCGGTCGAGGGCGCCGGCTCCCAGAATGCCCCGCTCCGGCCCCAGGGGTCTTTGCGGCGGCCCCGCCCGCGCCACGCCCTCCCCCTCCCGGGCGCGGGACGCGGAGATAGGCGGAGACCCCCGCCCCGGGAGCGCGCTCGGCGGGCAGTGCCGCGGGGCGCCGCGAAGCCATTTTGCTCTGGCCGAGCCGGGAAGCCCAGCCGCGGCGGGAGCGCCAGAGAGCGCGGGCGGGCGGGCGGCCCCGCGTTCTTACCCTGCGTCGCGCCCGGCCGGCTCGCTCCGCGCGGCTGGGCGCGGGGAGGCGGGCACCGGCAGGAGCAGGCGGCACCGCCGCCCGGCCCTCGAGCGCGGGACACAAAGGCTGGAGCCCGCCGGTCCGTGCGGAGTCGCATCTGCGCACTCGGAGGCGACGGCTCCGGGTCGGGGGTCGGGCGGAAGGACTCCACTTCCCAGAGGGCTCGGGGACACCGTGCCAGCCTCGGCCGACTGTGGGATGGAGAGCGAGGACGGCGGCCTTCGCAGCCGCTTTAGGGTGGGGATGAGTCCCCACCTAGAGAAATAGGACTGCGTAGTGAATCGAACGAGAAAGAAACCCCTTTTTAAAATGTGCTCAACATATATAGTTTATTCCGAAGGCCTTGAGTGACATCCCGAGTACCGCAAAAATAGAATAATTGTAACATTGCTGGGCCCAGGCCGCAGGCCTGTAATCCCAGCGCTTAGAAGGTTAAAGCAGGATCATTGACTTGAGTTCAAGGCCAGCCTGAGCTATATAGTGATTTCAAGTTAAGGCTGGACTAAGTAAGAGCCTGTATCAAAAAAAAAAAAAAAAAAAAAAAAAAAAAAAAAAAAAAAAAAAAAAAAAAAAAAAAAAAAAAAAAACCACACACACACTTTAGAACAAGGTTACATGTTTTGGGGATCACAGGAATAGGGGGAGATGATGTTGTTCTCAAGTGGGCCAGGGTGACTGAGCCCGCTCACTCAGTCAACGAGAACACGAGAGGGGGAGTGTGGATTGAAGAAAACTGAACTCTTGCAAGGGACGCCGCAAAAGACGCTTTATTATCTACAGCCTTCCTTTTTATGCCCTCCTTGCCTTCCCGCTTGTTAACAGAACAGTCCTGTGGTTCAACACCTGATCCAAATTTCAAGCAGAACAACACCTGACTTAAATTCCAGACAATAGACACTTCTTCGTGGAAAGGAACTTGGCCAAGGTCAGCAATGCTGAGGCTCTCGGGCCCTGAGGGCCTCAACACCAGGGCATATGGTTTTTTAGAAGGAGTACTGCATAGTGAACACACAACTCTAAATATACAACAAGCCATTGATGATTACATAGCGATTTGAAGGGAATTGTAGAGCCTGGAGAAATAGCTCAGCAGTTAAAGCACTTGCTTACCAAACTCAAGGTCCTCAGTTTGATTCCCTAGCACCAAATAAAACTGGGCGTGGTGATGCATACCTGTAGTCCTAGTACTTGGGAGACTGAGACAGGAGGATGGCAAGTTTGGGCTGCATAATGATTTCAGGACCAGCCTGGACTACAGAGAAAGACCCTGTCTCAAAAAGAAAAGGCATTTATTTTATAGGTAATGCCTGTCAGTAGTTTTGTTTACTTTGGTTTTTGGCGATGGTGGTGGCAGTGGGGATAGAACTCAAGCCCTTTGCACTGTGCTATATTCCAAACCTGGTTTTTATTCTTGATTTTAAGACAGGGTCTCCCTAAAGCACTAACATGTCCATCGTGGCCTGGAATTCTTAATCCTCTGCCTCAGCTTTCAGAGTGCTGGCATTACAGGACTGTGTCATTGGGCCCAGCTCCATCAGTGTAGTATCGATGGGGAAATTGTTTTTACAATTTTTATTTTTACAAAAAAAAGTATTTTAAGCCAAACCAAGCAGTGCAGATATGTGATCCCAGTACTCTGTGAGGCTGAGAGAGGAGGATCACAAGTTCGAGCCCAGCCTGAGCAGTTTAGCAATTCAGCAAGACCCTACCTCAAAATTAAAAGTAAAATTGGGCTGGCAGTGTAGCTCAGTGTGAAAGCCCCAGCTCAACCCCCAATACCTCTTACATGAAAGAAAGAAAGACAATCTTCCTCATGGGGTGAATTCTGCCCACTTTGTGTGAAAGGCTGGAAGAGAATCCCCATCTCCATGTCTCTCTCCTCACCCTTCCCTGTGCTGTGTTTAATCACTTGTCGAAATTTTCTCAGATGTACTGTGAAATTACTGCTTCCCTGAGAGTGGAGGACACCTGGCCTGTTTCGTTCTCTGAGAACTCCTAGAATAGAGCTTGGCATGACTCCTGTCAGTGTATGTGTGTGTGCTTTTGTTTGAACCACTCACACGCACCTGTGTGGATTATCTTGTGACTATGCAAATGTTTGGGAAATAAATTAGGAAGCCTGAGCTGAGGGTCACTCTCAAGAGGAGAAACCCTTAGGTGGCAACGAAGCATCGGACACAGAGGGTGCATTTCCACACCGTCCTGTTTGCTTCCGAGGAAAACTAGGGGATGATGGGGTTCCAGGAAGTTCCAGACATGTACCACAATTAACCAATCATCAACCAGTCCAGGAATATGTGTAGAGGGAGAGAGACAACGGGTCTGGTCAACATCACAGTTCCCTGGCTGTTGGTTTTGTGTACAGCAAGTAAGCAATGTTAGCCAAGAACTTAGGTTGCCCCTAGGGCGAGAGGGATGGCAAGCATTTCCATACTGTGCCTCCTCACCCAAAACTTCTACCTGTTTCTGCTAGGCCATAGAATTTCCTGTGGCAGCTGCTGAGTCTCAGGATGCTCAGGTGCCAAGGAAACTAATTGCTCCTTGTCCCATTTTGCATTAACTTTTTTTATTTTTGGAGGAGGAAGTGGTGGTGGTATTGGGCATTGAACCAAGGGCCTTCACACAGAGCTGCGTTCTCCCCTCATTTTTGAATTTTGATATCAAGTCAGGATGTAGACATGTTGCTACGTCATCCAAACTAGACTTTAACTAGCAATCCTCCTGCCTCTCCCAGAGTGCTGGGAATAATAGCAAATTAATTTTAAGTAGCTCTTTGGCTTCTTGGCTGCTGGAACATTAAATCCTGGGACAACAGCACTCCTAGTAGGAGAGCAAACTCCCCCGGTGGGTGGATGGTTTCTGGATTGCTTAAAGCAGCTACTCTGTACTCCAGAATCTTGTTTTACCTCTACTTCTCCACTTTTTCATACGTGTGTGTGTGTGTGTGTGTGTGTGTGCATCCTTGTAATTAAACGATGAAAAACTCTATGAGTGAATTTCAAGCCAGCAGTTGTTCTGTCGATTCTAAACAACAAACTATTAAAAAATCATGTCTAAGAGAGATGGCCTCCCCATCGCAGCACTGGGGACGGATAGAACTCGGGACCTTGGGATAGTTCTGTGAGTGCTCTACACAGTGCTACTTCCCTAGCCTGGAGCCTCCTTTTAAGCCCAAGAGAGCGGAGCTGGTGCAGAGACAGCTTGGTCCTGGTCAGTATTGGGCTCTTGCTCTCTCCTTAATGTGGGGTTTCTCCACTTGCTGTTTACAAAGACAGCTAGTTTACACCCAGAACTTCATTGCTTTACGTCCTGTTTGAGGGCTGCGAGGAGCTCCTTAGTGGAATGGCCGCGATTGCTCCGCAGAGCTCCCTCAGACAGTGTACATTTTAAGTCAGTTTCTCAGTGTTTTCTCTTTAACCGTAAGTTCAGGAATTTATGACAGGAAAAGAAAGATGTGTGTGCGAGAGAGAAAGTGAAAGAGAGTTGACAATTGACTTCTTAGATATAGGTAACCCCATATCTACGCAGGTACCCAATTAAGAAAATAGGAAATTTGGGGTGCAGGGAGTACTGGGGCTTAAATACATGGAAGTCACACTGAGCTACAAATCCGCCACCACCCATTTTAAACAGAATCTTGGTAAATTTTGCAGGTCAGACTCAAATTTGCTATCCTCCTGGCTGAGGCAGTGCTGGGATTACAGGTTTGCATCACTCTGTCTGGCTCCAATAAAACTCTTTTCTTCATACCGTGAAGAACTCATTAACAAAGCCTCCTTTCGCTCTGATTTAAGGTCCTCTCCTATTTGAAGTCCTCTGAATTTCCTCCCTTGAAGCCTCGTTCTCCTAGGTCTGTGAGCTAAATTTCGGCAGGGGTGGACGCTCGGCCCCTTGACTGTCATTTCAGCCTCAACCTTCAGTTTAAGCGCCTGTCCTTTGCTGAGCTGTTCGCGAAAAGTCCCTTTAGGGTTAAGAAAAACTCACTATCCAAGGCTGAAGTCGGTGGTAACACGCCCGCAATGGATAACCACATAAACCACAGCTCTGACCCCGACGTGATTTGAACACGCAACCTTCTGATCTGGAGTCAGACGCGCTACCGTTGCGCCACGAGGTCACGAAAGCCGAGGCCGTCCGTACTTTGGAAGGACGTCGATGTCGGCGATAAGGCGCAGGGACCAGGACTCGCTTTTTGCTCTGCTTCTATTGACGTTCGGGATTGAGTCGGCAGTGAAGGAAGAGCGGCGCCGAAAGCTTGGGATCTGGGGGATCGCCGCGTTGCAATCGGAGAAAACCCACCTGGCCAGAGCTAGGGAACTCAGCGAGGTCGGGGCAAGACTGTAGCGGTTGGCAGCGCTGCTCCCTGGGGAGGCTGCCGTGGGGTCCTCCGGGACGCCCGGTCGCTTCTGTCAATCCGTCTGCACACAGAGCAGCGCGGAGATTTGCACAAGGCGTGGGGAGGCGGGACACGGCTCCCCATCACAGCCCTCGCAAGGTGCAAGGCGCGTCTAAACCCAGCCGGGGGCGCCCGCCCTAAATCCCAGCACTGTGGGAGGCTGACACTGGGAAATCGCAAGTTTGAGCCCAGCCCGGGCAAATCTTAGTAATTTAGCGAGACACTGTATCAGAAAGAACACACACACACACACACACACACACACACACACACACACACACACACACACACACACACGGTTGTGGCTGAGGATCCCGCTTTCAGCCCACACGCAGCTCCTGGGTGTCTTTATGTGCCACCGCTGCCTCAGAGCCTGTTTCATCTTCAGTCTTCTTACACTCGTGGATTGTTCTGTGACTCCCACTCTCCCAAGGAGGATGTGGAAAGATTGAGAACCAGCACTGGCCCGAAAGTGACTCATCAAAGAAGCGACAAACTTGAGAAAAGCCTTTCAGGACCCTACCCCCCACCCCCCGCAAATGCTGACTGGGTGGATTATTTATTTATTCGGTTTTTTTGTTTGTTTATTGAGACAGGGTCTTTATAGTCCTGGCTTGTGCTAAACTCACTACATAGCCTAGGCTGGCCTCCAACTCACAGCGATCCTCCTGCCTCAGCCTCTCAAGTGCTGGGATTACAGGCGTGCACCACCACACCTGGCTTGGGTGAATTTTTGGGTGAAGAAGATGCTTCAAGTTTCGGGTGGATCAAGTTCCCCTGGTTATACTTGGAGGGTACATATTTCAGTTTCCTCCATTATGTCAACAGAAATCACCTCTCTCATTCCCTTCGTGATAAAATGGCAGGGGATGAGTGTAAGCAGAGTCGCAAGATTCGTGTGTGTGTGTGTGTGTTTGATCTTCCCTTTGAGCTACATCCCCAGCCTATCTATCTAGATATCTATCTATCTATTTAGAGGCAGCATCTTGCTCTGCGGTCCGGGCTGGTCCAGAACTCACTATGGAGCCCAGGCTGGCCTTGAACTCAAGGCAATCCTGCCTCAGCCTCCCAAGTGCTAGGACTACAAGCTTGCGCCACCACACCTGGCTTTGTGTGGTGCTTGGGAGTCGAACTCAGGGCTTTTTCCCTTTCCAAGGCAAGTGCTTTAACCGCTGTGCCTTCCATCCAGCCCCATTATTTTTATTTTTTACAACAGGTTCTGGAGAAATCGCTAGGCTGTCCAGGCTGGGCTCCAGTTTGTGGTCCTCCTGCCTCAGTCTCTCAAAAGTGCCGCGGTTACTGGCATGCCCCACCAAGCCCAGCTGGTTTGCTTTTAAATATATATATATATATATATATATAGATAGATAGATAGATAGATAGATAGATAATATGGAATTATACACATTTTCATCAATTTCCTGGACAACGGTTCAATGTCAGCTTTGCCTTACGGGGTCTAGTAAACGAGCTATAAACTGTAATCCTCAAGAACGATTTCAAGGAGCTGTGAGGGTGTCACGGCGACAGAGCACTTGTCTAGGATCCCTCCCCCTCTCCCTCTCCGCCTCCATTTGTTAACTTAAAGCTGGTACCCCTCCTTTCCTCACTGGGAATCCAAGCCAGGGCTTTCGCCCTAGACTGCATCCCCTGTCCCATTTTATTTTTTATTATTTTTGTCCTGAGACCCCGAGTGTCGAGAATTTCCTACATTGCCCAGTGTGACCTCGACCTTGCTACCCTCCGACTCCAGCCTCCCCTGCACTGCGAAACACAGGAGTGCGGCACAGTGTGCCGCTTGACTTCTTTGTTTTTAATTGGTAATTGAATTCAGAGCCTTCGCACAGCGCTACATCCGTGTTTTGCTTGAGACTGGCCTCGAACTTGCCGATGACCCTGCCTCACTCTCCCAGCGTTGAAACCCCTGGACTGCGCCCCCACCACCAGTCTCGGGCGGGTGCGGATCCAGGCCACGCCCCTCCTCCCTGACGGCGGGTCCCGCGCATCTCCCTTCACTCCATGGCTTCTTCGCGGCCCCGGCCTAGTCCGCGGTGACCTGCTTCCCGTGAGCCTCTGCTCCCTGCGCCCGCCGTTACGTGCTCTCTACCCAGCCGTCCTTGCGCGGCCGGGCTCAGCGGGCATCGGGACGTCAAGATGGCCTCAGTCGGTGAGTGCTGGACCCATGTTTGGTCGCCCGGCGGCGCTCCGCGACTTAGCGCTGCCCGGGCTCGGCCTGAGGGTGCGAGCCGCCCGGACACGCGCCCTCGGCGCGGGGAATGCGTGTGCCCCTCCAGCCCCTTCTCCCTGCGACCCTGGCGTTTTGCCCTTGAGCCCTGCGCGCAGCTTAACGTCCCTGCCGTAGTCGAATGCGCAGCTGCTCCCTAGACGGTTACCGACGCCACGTGAGGTTGCGTGAATTCGTAGTGAGTAGTCGGCTTACCGAGGCGAGTGGCCCGTTGAAGGTCACGGAGCAAGACTCAAGCCTAGGCACGGGAGGCCTTAAGGTGCATGAGCTGTGTTCGCGACGGTGGCGTTGTGACTAGAGGCTTTTCTGTGACACAGTGTGAATCCGTACATTAAACCCGAATGTGCGCTGGTTTCGTAATTAAGGAGACTTAGCTCATAGTGGACGGGTCAAGGCTAGGAAGGTCAATTCCGCCTTAGATGAGGCAGATGCTGGCCTGAAATGTGATGTGACCTGTCTGAGGTCTCACGCCTGGTGGGAGTAGTTTCGATGCACTCACGTGGGCCTTTCCATTTCAGTTATTTTGTTTGTTTGAGACAGGGTCTCACTCTGTAGTCCAAGCTAGTCCCCGGCTCTCTGTGTAGCCCAGGCAGAGGTAGTGCTGGGATGATGGGCCAGCACCACCACGCCTGGTTTATGTCATTCTGGGGCGTCAAACTCAAGGCTTTCTGCTTGCTAGGCAAGTACTCTTAACCACTGGAGAAATCGATTATTTCTGTAAACCGTGAGATTGTTTTCACTCACAGTGATTGTATTTAAAGGAGACCACGTGCAAAGGCAGCCTTGAGGGTTGGCATCTTATCTAAGCAGAGTTGAAGTGGTCAGCACTCTGGATTTAGGATTAAACAATTTAGTACATGAAAATAACATGGAACACTGCCTGGCCCACAATGGAGGGTACAGTTGGTATCAGGTGGTCATTTCGCCTTAAAGGCCAAGGTCATGTCCCACGTCTGGCCTAATCTGCAACACCACAGGTGAAGAAATTGGGGTTTGTGGCCTAAGTCCTGATGATCTTTTGCGTGATGCTGATTGCCAGAGCCCACAGCCATGATTTCATTAGCAAGCATCAGGAGGGAACATAGGAATTAGCTGTCGGTAAGATCAGGGATTGGCAAACGCCAGCCCATGGGCTGTGTTTCCCCATGGCATGTTTTTGGGCTATGAGCTTAAAATGTTCATGTTTTTTAAAAAGTTGTGTGCAGAATTTTTTGTTTTGTTTCAAAAAAAAAATTTTTTTTTTCATTTTTTTGAGACAGGGTCTTGCCGTGTAGCCCAGGCTGGTCCTGAACTCATTGGTATAGTGCAGGATAGCCTTGGACTCAGGTCAGTCCGCCTGCCTCAGCCTCCCGAGTGCTGGAATTACAGGTGGTTGCCACCGTGCCCAGCTTTTGTGTGGTGTTGGGGAATCTTAACTCAGGTACTTAGCATTTGCTAGGCAAGTGCTTTAACCACGGAGCTATTGCTCCAGCCCTGTTTCATTTAGTTTCTGAGACAGGTAGTCCAGGCTGGTACTCACTATGGAGCCGAGGCTGGCCTTGAACTCACAGCAGTCCTCCTGCCTTAAACTCCTGAAAGCTGGGATTGCAGGCATGTGCCACCATGCCCAGTTCATGTGGTGCTGGGGAATCAACTCAGGGCCTTGCACTTAACCAATGTGCTATCCATCCCTCCAGCCCTACATGTTGTGTCCTTTAAACATAGCCACTGTGGATCAGGAATAGCCTTATGCCCATTTTACAGGTGGAATAACAGCTTCGCTCTCTCCTTAATCAGGTGAAAGGTAATAGTTCTCACATAGTACTTATAGCCCACTACCAAAGTAGGTACTATTGTTCCCTGTATTTTAGAAGTCCCACAGACCCCCATATTCCCCATATTTTGCAAAGGAGGACACTAAAACAGTTTTCTTTTTGTAAAAGAATTAAAGGCTATAATTAATAATTAAACCATGAAGCCTAAAGGTTTGAAATGTCCTACAGTTGAATATATATGCCATGGCTTTCCCTCTTCCCTCTGTTTTCTGTTTGTTTCTGATCTTTCACATAGGTAGACGTTAGGGAGACTTAGTAACAGTCATCTACAAATTAGGTATGGCGTGATTCCAGGTTGCTTACATTGATTCTTACTTAATCCTCTGGATGAGCCATTTTATAGAATGGGGCTTTTGGGTTTTATAGGAAGGAAATGGTGGTGCTTATTTGAGATAGGGCAGGTAGGGAAGGCAGCCTCAGAAGAAAAGACATTTGAGGTAGCGGTGTGATGATCTAAATACATCAGAGATACAGAGGCCACCTGCTAAGAATTGTCATGGTACCTAGGATCAAGAAAGGGACTGAGCTGGAAGCAGTGAGCCTGGGAAGAAGAGTAGGCTTAGCAGTAGGCTGGTCAGAGGAGAGTAGAAATGGCTATGAAGCCTGGCATTTCTGTTTAAATCCTAATGGCCCTTAGTCTTGTTCAGTGATGGGAGCTGTCAGGACACCTGTGATTCCCCTTAGCTGACTCTTGGAGCTGGTTGGCAGAAGGAGCCTTAGTCTTATTTGGATCCTAAAATAGAGAAACATTCTGGTTGCTCCTGTGGTTGATCATCTTGAAGAAGGGGATGGTCCTGAACTCTTTGCCCTGAAGTGGACATCTATTGAAAGCTTTATAAACATTTTTTTGGGGGGAGGGAGGGAAGGGCTGGGAGCATAGCTCAACGATGAGAGCACTTGCCTAGGAAGCACAGGGCCCCAGTTTGATCCCCTAGCACCACATGATCTCTGGGTATGGTGACACATGCGTGAAATCTCAGCATTCAGGGGCTGAGGCAGGAGGATTGCTGTGAGTTCGAGGCCAGCCTGGGCTCCTTATTAAGTTCAGGACCTGCCTGGACTACCAAAAAAATGATTTGTCTTTTTCAGGAGGATAGGGAGTGACTGTTTCTTTCTTAAAGCATCCCTTGGACACTCACAGGTCCACACTCCTTAGCTCCCTGTTCGCTTCTTGGGCCCAGAAATGACTTCAGTATGGTGTCAGCTGATATCCCTTCCTGTGCTTTGTTCTCAAACTCAATCTGGGATGTTGTCTGGGGCCTGTTGTATTATCTGGAGAGGTTATACTTAGTTACTTAACTCTTTTTTTTTGAGCCAGGGTCTTGCTCTGTGGTCCAGGCTGGTCCTGAACTCACTACACAGCCCAGGCTGACCTCGAACTCATGGCAATCCTCTTTTCTCAGCCTGCTGAGTGCTGAGATTACAGGCATGTGCCACCATGCCCAGTTTATGTGGTGCTAGGGAATTGAACCCAGGGTCTTGGGCTTGCTAGGCAAGAATGTCAACCACTGTGCTATTCCTCCAGCCCTTGGCTTCCTGAAATGTGTTGTCTCTTAGCTGGGCCTGATGGCACAGGCCTGATGTCCCAGCACTGTGGAAGGCTGAGACAAGAGGATTGGATTATAAATTTCAGCCCAGCTTGGTCATTTACTGACTTACTGAGAGAATAAGCCATGGGCTGGGCTTAGTGAAGGTCCTTAGCTTATTCCCCAGTACCACAAAAAAGAAAAAAGAGGAATATATTGTCTCTTGTTTCTATCTTTGGAAATTGTTGGCCTCTGCAGTCCCAGGGAGGATGCTCAAGGTTGGGATTCTTAGCTTCCTTTGACCGAATGGACTGAGGCTGGTGTAGCTGGGGAAGGTGGCAGCTCTCTGGACCCAGGTGCTCCTCAGAGCCCTTCCCCAATGAAGCACTTGTCGTCAGTGAACTGCCTGAGGGCACATCTCACTGCTCTTCCTCCACATCCCCTCCTGTCCTTCGCTGGCCACAGATCTTGGTCTTAGATTTGTCTTCAGAGTGTGTGTGATCTTGGCGAAGTTGCCCCCAAGGTAAAGGCATGAACTGCTTGGGACAAATAAACTGTTATATGTAAACACTAGTTTTGCAATAATTTATTTGGTCTTCAACCTATTGCTTTTTCTTTTCTTTTTCTTTCTTTCTTAAGAATTATTCCCAGCAAGCTCTAGTTTATTATCTGTTTTTGAGACAGGTTCTTGCTCTGCAGTCTGGGAGGCTCCTGAACTCTTGTACCTTAGGCTGGCCTTCAGTTTGTGGTAATCCTCCTGCCTCAGCATGCATTACAGGTGTGTGCCATCACACCTGGCTTGTCTGGACATTGTTGGTTTGTAAAACTTGAGCCACAGCGAAAGGCTTAAGCTTATTACTATTTTTTTTGTGTGTGTGTGTGGTGTTGGGGTTTGAGCCCAGAGCCTTCATACCTAGCTACATCCTTAGCGCATTTTCTTGCTAAATTGCTAAGGTTCAATTTGTGATTCTCCTACCTCAGCCTCCCAGACTGCTGGGACTTCGGGCCTGGCATAATATTTTGTGCATACTGTTTTGATGTAATGTGTTTATTCAGACATTAATGTGCAGCCATCACATGGCTACTTTATCTACCTTCTTTCCCTAGCTGGCATTGTGGCATGTAGAGATGCTACTTGTATTACTGGGAGATTATTCAAAGAGTGTTGTTTTCTTGTTCTTCCTTTTCAGTACCATTGAAAGAGAAGAAGCTCATGGATGTCAAACTAGGAGAGCTGCCCAGCTGGATACTGATGCGGGATTTCACACCTAAAGGCATTGTCGGAGCATTTCGGGGAGGTCAGAGCCTAATGGATGTGTGTGAACAAAATTAGATCTGCAGCTTCAGGTCTTTTAGCATGACATAAAGGCATTCTTGTCTCAAGACAAGAAGGTTCTGTAAGGAGGGACAGCGGTTTGGTCAGTGCTTGGATTTCCACATTTGGGGCTAGAGGAGTAGCTCAGTGGTTAAAGAGCTTGCTGGGCTAGATTCCCCAGCACCACATAAGATGGGTGTGGTGACATGCCTGTAATCCCAAGTACCCAGGAGGCTAAGGTAGGAAGGAGGGTTGCCATGAGTTTGAGGCCAACCTGGGCTACATAGTAAGTTCAGAGCCAGCTTGGATTATAGGGTGTCTCAAAAAGGGGGGGGGGGGGGGCAGAGGGAAGCACCAGGCCCTGAGTTCAATTCCCCAGCACCACATAAAGCCCCTTGTGGTGGCCTGTACTCGGGAGGCTGAGGCAGGAGGATTGCTGTGAATCCAACACTAGCCTGGGCTACATAGTGAGTTCAGGATCAGCCTGGGCTACAGAGTGAAACCTTGCGTCACAAGCAAACAAACTCCACATTTGATGGATACACTCAAAGGCTGGCCCTAAGATGTTCAGCCAGTAAGGTGCCTCGCTATTTGGAATCAGTACTCCCTGCCTCTGTCTTAGAGAAGTGTCTTAACTGAAACTTCTTTAAGTCAGGTGTGGTAGCACACGCCTTTAATCCCCACACTTGGAAGGCTAAGGCTGGAGAGTTGCCTTGAGTTTGAGGCTAGCCTGGGCTACCTAATGAGTTTGAAACCAGCCTGGACTGCAGCGTAAGACCCTGCCTAAATAAATAAATCTTATTTAAGAAATAAATGGGTGGACTGGGGAGGTAGCTGCTTAGTAGAACCCTTGCTTAGCATGCACAAAGTTCTAGGTTCTATCCCCAGCACTGTGCACACCCCAAAAGTAAGAGAATAAGCCAGTGTGGTGGTGTGTGCATGTAGTCCCAGCTATGTGGGAGGCTGGAGCAGGATTGTCACTTGAGCCAGGAAGTTAAAAGACCTATTAGAGCCTCTTAGACCCTGTCTCAAAAAAGCAGCAGCAGGAGAAAGAGAGTTAATGAACATCAGTCTATAAAATTAAGGTCATCTCCCTGCCAGGAGTTTAAGACATATTTAAAGTAGTTCATCTTTCAAGTATGTGCATTTAAAAAGTACAGGATGAATCAGCTTAGTCCTGTGTAAGTAACCTGTGCCATCCCTGCAGGTGACAGACCCGTCATCCCGTGGGGCCTCTGTTGTAAGGCTTTTCTTCAAGCTAGTCCCTCCCTCCCCCTTCCCCATCTAGTAACAGCTGCCAGGCAAGAGAAGGAGGCCTGTTGGGGCTCACGGCCTGCGCTGCTCCTTCAGAGCATCCTTTACTATTTGAACTGTCTCAGCATCTCATTCTTTTTATTAGCTACAGAGCCCATGCACCACTCACGGGTACACATCTGCAGCACCTAGTGAAGAAGTGAACTGAGGAAAGTCTTCCTCCTCCCCCACAGCCTGGCTGATCCGGCTGGCCGAGGCCGTTTTGCCCTTACTAGGAGTTGGAATCTGGGACAGAATTAGGGTTAGAGGATTTCCCAAGGCTGGAGGTGGTGTGAGGTAGATCTGAGGCTGACAAGCTGAGCCGAGTCTACTAGATGAAGGCCAATGGCGGAATCTGTGTGCACCTAGCTGTGGAGCGGGCTTTAGGCTATGGGGACTGGACTTTACAGGGCATTTGTGCTGTCCACCTTTATCAGCCACTGAACGTATAGGGATTGGTGGAAGAACCAGGGCAGGATTGATGCCGAATGAATTCCAGCCAGACTCCTTTGTGCACTACAAGAAGCAGTCTCAGCAAAGCAGGGCAGTGAGACCTTCTCTGTTGCAGGTTATGACCGGTATTACAACAAGTACATCAACGTGAAGAAGGGGAGCATCGCTGGGATTAACATGGTGCTGGCAGCATACGTGATTTTCAGCTACTGCCTGTCTTACAAGGAACTCAGTGAGTGTTCTTGCATGATCTTGCCTTAGCTTCCCATAAGCTTGTGGTACTGGCTAGCACTGTTGGATGTGTGGTCTGTTCTGTCAGCCAGGGGACCATTAGGACGCCCCTTACCTACACTTCCACCTAGAGAATCGAAGGACATTATCAGAATGTAGCATGTGGGATATTATTTCAAGTAGGGAGTTTGTGACACAGAGAACACGGGAAAAACAAGGTGAAAGTAGGGTAAAGCTCCTACTTGGGAAGTGTTGTCTAAGGTAACAGGATTTTTGCCCCAACAAAGCCTGCTTTTCCTAGCAGCCAGGATAGAGGGAGATGGGTTAAGTGGCAAAATCCAGTGTCTGTACAGTGCTCTGGAGAAGCCCAGCTGTTCCTGGCTGTAAGACCTGAGATGACCTCAGATAACATCTGAGCTGCCTGGTGAGCAGTGCCAGAAGTGTGTGTGTATGGTGGTGGTGGTGGTGGGGTGCCCCTGGGTGGGTTTCCTAGACTGTTTCTGTCTGCTGCCTGCCATTCTGTTTTGCCAGGGCATTGCTGTCTATACAGCATGGGTTCTTTAGGGTCATTTAAGTGAGTGTCTTGGAGAGTAGCAGGTGGGTTCTGGGTCATCTGTTAAGAACTCATATAATTACAGCCTGCTGATGTTCACAAGAACACTTAAACTATGTTTTCTGACTTTAGAACATGAACGCCTACGCAAGTACCACTAAAGAGGCCAATGTGGAGGGTACGCTGTGATCTGGATTGACTGCCTTGCTGGCTCTATGCACAAACTGCTCAACCATGGCTGAATCTTTCATAGCCCAAGTGAGAATTAATGTACAATAAAAGGTGACTGGTACAAGTGCTGCTTGTCTGGTGTAGCCATTGTCCTGTTGCTGTAGGGACTGCTCTGCGAAACAGGGTGTGGACTGTCAGCCTAAGTTTTGACCCATGAAGCCGTGGTGGGCTCCATATACCGTTTGGAATCGTGTCCCAGCTTATGAGGGGGCATTGTGTCATTTGGAATTTCCTTCAGTTGCACAGAAGCCTGCCCGTCAGGACCACTGGACTCTTGGTAGCATTGTAGCCTTTTGTCCATGTACACGTTCTGCAGATTGCCAGGCCTCACTCTTGGCCATCTTACAGCTTTAGGTGATTTTTGTCTAGCCTAGTCTTTCTCCTTTGCTGCATGAACCTGGAGCATTAAAGTCAGATCTGCCGGGCCTGTCTGGAGAGCCTTCAGGTAGCACAGCTTCACCAGCAGGAAGCTCGGCAGGTTGGGTAAAGGGAAAGGCACAAGTCCACCTGTTCCAGTGCATATCCCCTCCTGTCCATTCATCAGAAGCCTTCAGGGACGTCAGGAGACATGAAGGCCAGTACCAGCTCCTTGCTGAGGGGCAGTAAGCCTACAGACCGCATGGAACCCACAGGTAAGGGAGGACAGTGCCCAGGAGCACCTAGAAGAGGTAAATTTGGGGATACCTGTTGCCTGACATCTGACAGAAGGCAAAGTGACCTGCCCGTTCCCAGCCCAAAGGCCCTTCCTGGTAGCATCACTTTCCCTTTGTTGAAAGGGGTGAGAGCACCAGATTCATAGCTTCATGCCAGGTAGCTAGGGTAGCCGGGATGGCTTCCTCCTCAGCGTGGAATCTCTGAATTAATGAGACGTAGCTTAAAAAACAAGCTTTAATCAACTCTGTAAAAATTGTTCTTGTTAATTAAACTTGGATAGGCCCAGTAGGCCGCAAGTGATGGTTTCACATTTTCCAGGCTTGAGGACCGGGCAGTCTCTGCACGCCATGGTGTCTTGAGTAACAGTACAGATGCCTGATGAGCAGGAGGTAGGCGCAGGTGGACGGGGCAGCTGTTTAAAGGATGGTCTGCAGCTCTGACTGAAGGTATACCTTAAGCACTGTCAGGCAGGCGCCCCACGAGAAAACAAGCTCAGGAGAAAAGGGAGCCTCAAACTGGAGAGCCCTGTACCCCCTCTGCCTCTGCTACCTGGGACCAGGGCCAGGGTGAGGCATTGAGTACCGGGCTTGCCAGCAAGGGCTCCCTTGTTCCAATCATGCTGACAGGCACAGCTTCGGATTCAGCAGGACGTGGACGAAGCAGTTATGACCTGGCCACAGCTCCAAAGGATCAACCCATCCTTGGGTTTACCAAGAGCTGGTATTTAACAAGCCCTGAGGGGAAAGGCCACCTTCCACACAACTGCTCAGCACAACCCCCGCCTCAGCTACTCCCTTTCTGTCTCAGAAGAGGCACTGGTGCCAGGCAAACATGATGACGATTTGGGGGATCCAACGGAAGCACATGTCCCTTTGTAAATAAAAAAAGATTACGGCAAAATGATAGGAACCTAACAGACGTGGCCCCTCAGACCAGAGGGCCCAGCGAGTGTGCCTGCTGGCTCCGGCTCCAGTCAGGGTCGCACCAGCACTACATTCAGCAGCCAAGTGCACGGCTGCCAACAGTGGGGTCCCCGGACTGCTCCGAGCTGGCTCCAGCTGCTGTCACTGTCCGCTGAGAAAGGCCAAGTGCCCTTTGGTGCATCTGTTGGCATAGTGTCCTTTTTCACCACACTAGGAACAGCAGGAAGGGAAGGAGAGACAAAAATACAACAGCGTTTTCAAATGGAATTTGTAGGTCCCCACCAGTTACCAGACTGGAGAGGATCCTGAAATCCTCTGCAACAGACTTCCTCTCACACACCAGCAGAGGGCACTCAGGAAGGTGCAGTGGGACAGGAGGGGGAGCAAGGCCACCAGAGAAGGACCTGGAAGCCCAGCAGGGAGCGCCCTTGAGCTCCTTTCCTTCACCGGGCCCAGGCCTGCCCATGGAAACCGTCACAGGTAGGTGGCAAGATGAGGAGGAGCTGACAGGCTCCAACCCCCACTGTCTAGGGACCGAGCCCCTCGGTGCAGCAGGCCCATCACTTACCTCTGAGCCAGGACCTGGGGCTCCTGAGGAGCTGGGGGGAGGGAACAATACAAGAGAAGCCACCAGACTCCTCGCCCAGCTTGGGGAGTCACCTCTGTGGGCACTGAGGGTGGCTGCACCCAAAGCTCTCCCTCCTGGCTCTGCACACCTAAGCTACTCCTGGGGACAGCTTTTGATCAGAGAGGGAACAGTGGTTAGGCTTGGATAAGTACAGCTGGCACCATCACCTCAGATCTACCACTGACCCTGACTTCTGGCTGTCACCCAGCCCCTTCCATGTCACCTCCATGCTGTGGCTCTTCAAACAGAAGGGAATTAACAGGCAGAATGTAAACATGTGCTCTTCTTACAAGGAGGGCTGGAGACAGCAGGGGACATCTACTATGGGCTAATCCACACCCCTGGTGGTGTACCCCGTCCCTGTTTTTCTGGCACTGCTCGACTGCCTTTATCTAGCGCTGGTCTGTTCTGCCCGTCCTCCCCCTCCCACCCCCAGCCCCATGCTTTCAGATCTGTTCAGTCTGTAGTGACCTGTGTATGGAGGAAAGGCCCAGGTAGCTGCAGCTGGACCGTGAGTGAACAACAACCCAGAGAAACCACAGGCCCAATGAGGCATCTTGAGTATCGACAGCAGGACACACATGTAAGAGGCTCTCTAGTCCCCCAACCCCCTTTCTAAGTCTCAGGATCTCAGAGAGCTTGCTTCATAGAGGAAGCCCTGCTGGGTATCCTGGGTCCAGCAAGATCACAGCCAACCTACATGAGGACACCAAATTTCCTTGCTGTTCTTGAGAAATAGCAAGAGAAACTCTGCTCTACAAAGGACGTAGCTCCCACTTCCTGGGCTTCGCCACACTACCCGCCCCCACACACTCCTCCTATTAGCTCAGGCTCCAAAACATCCCCGGTGAGGCTGTCCCAGAATTCACGAACATGCCCGCTTGTTGCTGCTGTACTTGGGGTCTGCCTTCTCATTTTCCTATTTTTGGTGTATTTTGAGACAGGATCTCTGATTTAGGACTGCCTCTTGTAGATGTGAATGAGATCAGACAGACGCTTATAACATACCCAAGTGTCAGATTCAGATTCGGCACTAATACTAGGAGTAAACCCCATAAATAATGCCTGTCACCAGAGAACTGGTAATGGTCATTATATGCAGCCATTGAAAAATATTAGATTTCCATATAGTGCCATGGAAAGAGCCCAAAATACTGCAAAGAAGACAAGATGATATTATGTGGATTAGGGCTCTCTTTATGCTAAGAGAAATATACATGAGGTTGCATGAATTAAGGTTTAAAGCAATAGTTTGGCCAGGTGTGGAAGGATACACCTTTAGTCCCAGCACTCTGAGAGACTGAGGCAGGAGGATCATAAGCTTGAGCCTACCTTGTGCACTTCAAGACCCTGTCTTAAAATAAAAAATGGGTTAGGAAATAGTTTAGTGCAAAGGTCCTGAGTTCAATCTCCAGTGCCACAGAACACCTAGGGGTTCTTTAGATGTGGTCTGAAGGTCTCGTGTGGGGCCTACACATCGAGGGCACTGAAACGGAGATGTGAGGACAGAGGACACTGAACACAGCAACTTTTTAGGAATGACAACAGAGTCAAAGCTCGTTTGTACCTAAACCGTGCTGCGTCTGCAGGTGTCTCCTCGCATCTTTCAGGATTTTTTTTCCTTTGGCACTAGGGATCCATCTCACAGGTGCTCTACCACTGAACTATACCCCTAACACTTTTTATCTTGAGATGTGGTCTTGCTAAATTGTCCAGGCAGGAACCAAACTTATCCTCCTGTCTCAGCCTCCCAAGTGCTGGGATCAGCGGCTTGCACTTTGTGGGTTTTTTTTTTTTATTTTTTTTTTGAGACAGGGTCTCGCTCTGTGTCCAGGCTGGTCCTGAATTCACTTCAGAGCCCAGGCTGGCCTTGGACTCATGGCAATCCTCCTGTCTCAGCCTCCCGAGTGCTGGGATTACAGGCGTGCACCACCACACCCAGCTTATGTGGTGCTGGGGACTCGAACTCGGGTACTTAGCACTTGGCTTAAGGCTTGCACCGCTGAGCCATTCCTTCAGCCCCTTTGTGTGCATTTTGTTCCTAGCTTCGTTCTTGAAGATTTCCCTCACTCTTTTACTTACCTTTTTTGTGGTACTGAGGATTAGATCCAGACGCTCTGTTTATCTTCAGTCCTATTTATGTCCTTACCTGTCCATGTATGTATGTGTATGTACATACATATATATCTGTGTATCTATCTGTCTATCTTTGCAGAAGGGTCTCACTGTAGGCCGACCCTGAACTCATATATATCCTGGGCTGGCCTCACATTCATGGCAATCCTCTTGCTTCGGCCTCTTGAATGTATTTTTAAAAATTATTACTATTTATTTACTTTTTGAGACAGAGTCTCATGCTGTAGTCCAGGCTGGTCCTGAACTCACAATGTAGACCAGGCTGGCACTGAACCCATGGCAATCTTCCTGCCTCAGCCTCCTGAGTGCTGGGATTACAGGCATGCACCACCATGGTCAGCTCTGTGTGGTGCTGGGGAATCGAACTCTGGGCCTCTGCTTGCTAGGCAAGTGCTTTAACTACGGTGCCATTCCTCCAGTTCTCACCTTTACTCTTAAAACCAGCAAAATCAAAGACTTTTTTTTTACTATTTTTTCCCTGGCACCAGAGACGGAGACTGAAGTATCCCCTTTTAGTTTTTTTTTTTTTTTTTGAGACAGGGTCTCACTGCGTAGCCCAGGCTGGCCTTGGACTCACAGCAATCCTCCTGCCTTAGCCTATGGAGTGCTAGGATTACAGGTGTGCACCACCAAGCCCAGCTTATGTGGAGCTGGGGAACCAAACTCAGGTACTTAGAACTCAACCTGCAAGCACTTTAACCACCATTCAGCCATTCCTCCAGCCCTTTTACATTTTAATTTAGAGGCAGAGTCACGTCTCTGGTTTGAGGCAGGGTCTCGCTCTGTGGTCCAGGCTGGTTCTGAACTTGCTGATCAGCATAAGCTGACGCAGCCTCCTGAGTCCTGGGATGAGGAGCGTGCTCCACATGGCCAGTTTTCCTGTCATTTTTTTTTCCTTCGTAGGTCGTGAAGAAAAGGCTTTATTGGAAAACTTACACAAGGGGAAAGAGAGGGTACAGGCAAACCTCTTAAATGGTTCAGGTCAGGCTTGAACGAGGGAGCGGCCACTGACTAAAGACCCCCACCTTGTCCCCAGGCCCCAGGACTCACCTTGTAACACGTGACCTGCTCCAGTGGCCGGGGTCCCCGGTTGCCTGCACTGCTGTTTTGACTCTGCATGACCCCGATGACCTGTGGGGTTCTCTGCTGATTGGGAGAAGAGTTCTGACTCGTTAACTGGATCAAGGAGGACGACCTTTGTAATGGCGGATTGTTACTTTGCTGGAAAGAGTTACACAACACGGTTTTACTGTGGAAAACACGTGCACGCGGACTACCAACGGGGACAGGAAAAAAGAGGGCGGGGCTGTTCCCGCATGGCCAGCAGTAAGAGGGCTTCCGCGATGGCCCGGCTCAAGAGTGGGCGGCCAAGAAACTTCTGGTGATGGTGGCAGGAGCTGCTGTCCGAAAAACACCATGCAGACACACAAAAACGAAAAAGAAAAGTAGAAAAGAAAACACCAAAGAGACAAGAGGCGGTCTCTGGGGCGTGGGGCGGGGCATGATCAGGCCTTACTTTTGTTTCTGAGGTTCTAGCTTCAGGTCAGGATGAACGCTTGGTTCAGCCAGATGTTTAGCAGCCTACACGGCGAGCAACAGTCACAGAAAAACAGTTGGAGCCTGACATGCTGCCCTGCGGCCTGGCATCTGAGAGGGCCCTCCTCCAAGGGGTCTTGCAAGAAAGAAGGCCGGGGCTCCTGGGCAGGGGTCCACAGCAAGACCGCTTCCTGACAAGTTCATGGCTCTTGCCCCAAAAACGGAGCTAGCAACCCCTAGGCTGTCAGCTATGTACCTGCTCTGGAGTTCCTGGCTTTTCCCAGGAAGAGTTTGATTTGACTGGTGCTGATACCTCTGGTGGTGGTGGTGGTGGGGGGGGGGGGGCAAACAGCCACATCCCTCCTTGGCCACTCAGCCTGTGGCAATGATGAGGGCTCGGAGGGGATCTGGCAACTGATTCACGGCCCAAGCAGGTAAGGCTTCGAAGTCGGGGGCCTGCTGGAGGGCCCCCTAACACCTGGGTCAGCCTTCATCCGGGCCTAACTCCACTCCCATATCCAAACCCAGGGGGTCCTCAGTTTGGGGGCAGCTGCAGATGCCCACGTGTGCGGCATGTCCCTCTCTCCTGCTGCTAGAGGGGATGGACCAACTGCGCTTTAGAACGAGCTGGTCCTCACTCCGGTCTGTGGCAGGAACAGCTAGCCTGCAGAACAGTTGGCCTCCGTCCTGCTTCCTGCGCCTGCCCCGGCCTCTGCTGTCCTGTCACAATGCCCCTCCCTCTAGGAGTGCCGGTGTCCGTTTTCTAAGGTGCAGGGTCTGACCCGGAACAAGAGCAGCAGACGCCAGCCCAGCCTCCCCTCCCCTGTTCTTGAGGGAGACACACTGAAACTCATGGCACCTCCGCGTGTTCACAGGGCAACGCTCATGTGCCCCGAGGGCCCTGCCCGCCATCCTCCTCTAGGCCTTGCTGTGCTGCGGCTCTAGACGTGGGGCAGGAAGGCAAGAGGCCACCGAGGAACTCCAGCCTGGCAGGTGCCTTCCATCTCACCCTGCTCTGCTTCCTGAGTTTCTGTGGGCATTGCAGCCCATTTTTTTCCCCCTTCCTCTCCTAGATCCTCTATGGGACCTACGGCAGGCAGGCCGCACAAGGATGTTCTCTGTAGGGGCACATGTGGCTGAGGCGGCGCTGTGGCACGGTACCTTTGCTGGAGGCTGCGTCTGCTGTGGCAGTGGAGGCTGCTCTGTGGTTCCCATGGGCAGTTCGAATCTAGGACTGGTCACCCAGCAGCCAGAGAGGATGACAGCAAAAAAATAAATAAATTTAAAAAAGAAGCATGAGAGAAGATAGTTGGTACTTGGAAAATCACACTCAACCTCTTCAAGCAAAATAAACTCAAATCACATGGACAGCAGGTGGGGCTGGCTCTGAACAATGCCTCCGAGAGGTCTGCAGGAGCTGGAAGATTCTGAGCAAGTGCTGGTCCAAGAAAGGAATGTTTGGCCGCGTGAGCCCGGGGTATGTACCTGCACTTCAGGAGAAGCTGAGTGCGGGGAAGCCCCTCCCCTACAGGGTCTCAGTGGAGTACTGGCACTTCCTACAGTGCACAGACTTACTCGGTGACATTCCAGCTCTGTAACCAGGTTCCTAGGCCCTCATCTAGGGACCCAGAGGCTCCACCAGCCACACACCTGCAGTGAGGCAGGAACCAGGATCCTAAGATATCAAGCAAAGGTGCTTCTGCCGCAGGTCTGACAGAATGGACCGAGGCAGCATGGGAGAGAACCGGTGCCCTGCAGTTCCAGTGTCCCATCAGAGGGAAGGGAAATGCCAGCTCCCAACTGCTGAGTGACAGATGAACACGTGAGGACAAGGTGATGGGTCAGCAGGGGGCACTAACTTTGCTGGGCAAAGAGAAGAATCCAGCTTCAGAGGCCTACAGACAGCATTTGACCAGGTGTGACCTCCTGTCACCACACAGTTCTGGCCAGTGACTGAGCCCTGAACCCCTGAGGATTCCCATGGGAAACAGGCACTTCCTCTTTCCCACATGGCAGTATATAGGACCCAAAACACCTTGAAACTTCGGTTCCCTCCTTACATGCCCTAAATGAATCCAAGGCTATGTGTGAATTTTTCTGTAGCTTTCATCACATTCCCAGATGGTCCATAACCTGCAGAAGTTAAGTGCGGGCGTGGGCAGCGACCCCGCTGGGCTTCAGAAGCATAGCAACCATATGCACCTCCCACCCCCGCCCGCCCCAGGCTGTGGTGCTGACAGCACTTGGCAGCCAAGACCCAGCTGCCGGGGAAGGACACAGAGGGCAGCAGCAGGGCTGGAGGCAGGGTACTCACTGCATGAATTTACACGAGGGGCCCTCCGGGCAGAATCCCACGAGGTAATTGACACAGATAACTCTTCGTGTGTGCCGGTGTCTGCACAGAGGACCTGCAAAGGTGGGTGTTTGGGTTATTCAGACGTGCACGTGGCAGAGGGATGTCCCAGGGTCCCTGCTACCACACTGTGTGCTGCCCACACTGTCTGGAATGCAGTGGAAGAGTAAGGCTTCACATGCGCCTTTACTGGTTTCCTCATCAGAAATGCAGGTGAGCCAGGAGTAATGACGCATGCTATAACCTAGTTACTCGGAGGCCACGACACAGAATCCCAAGTTCAAGGCCAGCTTGGGCACCTTATCAAGACCCTGTCTCAGAAAACTGGGAATGTACCATGGTGGCAGAATGCCTGCCTGGCATGTGCAAGATCCTGGGTTAAATCCCCATTACCACACACACACACAAAAAAAAATTAAAACTTTAAAAAAAAACACTCAAAAAGATAAGACTGCTACTCACAAGGCCTGCTTGAAAGACCTGAAAGAGGTAAGGGGTATGAAAAAGTTCTAAGCTCAGCACAGTGGCACAGACCTGTAATCCCAACATTCTCAGAGGCTGATGAAGGATTGCAAATTCAAGCCTAACATGCACAACTAAGTGACTTAGCGAGACGCTGTCTCAAAATCAAAAAAACAAGAAACAGGCTGGGGATGTAGCTCAGTGAGAAGGCTCTGGGTTCAACTACTAGTACCATGAAATAAAGACAGCCTTAAATCTTGCCAGGGAAGGCAGGTGAGCGGGTATGTGCAGGGGATGCCACTGGAGGCCCAGTGGCAGCCTTGAGGGTCAAGTGGACAGAGAGTGGGCCCACCGCACTCTAGCACCTACCATGTTTGCAGAAGCCGCGGTCGTACCAAGGGCAGTCCTTGATCTTGGACTCAGGGTCAATGTGCAGGAAGGGACACTCCTTGTTGCTGCACTCCCCTGTGGAAAACCCAGACCTGTAACCTCCAGAACCCTGTGGGAGAGCATCCCCACGGCCGAGTGGCCAGGTGGCTTTGGTGTCCAGGTGGCTTGGTTGAGTCTTTAAATCCAAGACAGAATGTTGATGGGGCTGTGATGGCCCTTCCTTCACACACACACCAGTGCTTTGGGGACAGTAACACCAGTAACACCTGAGCCAGGGCATACATTGTTATCCCCTTGCTCAGCAGAGGGGCCATCCTAAGCAGTGGGGGGCCAGATATGAAAATGTACACACTGAGACCAGGAAATTACTCTCCTACTCAGAGTAGCCCTTCACGTCTATGAGCTGGGACAGAGGAGGGTCTGAGAGACTCTTAGGACAAACATGGAGATGACTGGGGGCTTAAAGCCTGGCTCCCCTGGGTGTCGTATGTCAGCCTTGTAAGAACACGTGTGGCAGCCTGGGCGGCCATCAGCGTCAGGACATACCTCCCTGTGAGGCCACCTGCCCATCTCCAGGCTAGCCCCGTGCAGTCACTGTCAACACATCCTGCCTTTGATCCAGAGAAAACGCCAACTCCTGTCCCGGTCTGCCTGCCTGTACCACCTCTGTGGCCAGCCACCCTGACTCCACTGCTGCCCAAGATGAACCCTCATGCAGGACCAGCCCCTTCTTAGCCTCCAGTCCCCAGCCCAGGGCTCCCGTCAAGAGACCTGCCCAGTTCACTTGCCCGAAGGGGAGTCCACCACACATCTTGCAGCTCTTTCCCTCCCAGGACTTCTCACAAGCAATTTCCTTCTTTGTGTCCCTGGCTTATCAGCTGCTTCTGTCCTTAGGCCACCACAGCAAAAGTCCCATGGGGCAAGGACAGGCATGTCTCCCTACCACTGTCCCTCCAGCACCTAGAAGGGGGCCCTTAACACGTGTCTGTGGTGCAAGTGACAGGAGCTGCATATGTCACACCAGGAAGGCAAAAGAGATGTCACAGACATGGATGGTTGCTATGCCCAGGGCTGTCACCAGGAAGGAGGAAACCCTGAGGAAGAGCTCCCGGGCCAGGTGGAAGGCCAGCTTCACTCCAGTGTCGCTAAGGGCACAACTGTCAGGACGGCAAGAGACGATCTCCAAGGGGGGAGCCGTGTCCTTTATCTACCTGCCTGCTCTGACCTCTCAGCGTGCTTCCGTCAACCCACCAAGCCACCACTGTTATTAGTGAGCCAGCAGCCACGCCTGTTGGGATGCTGAAATAATTACATCTTCTCTATTACAGTGCTCTGAAGGCAGAAAGCTTGCCCAGCTCACCCCAGCTCACCACAGGTTCCCTGGCGGGCTTCTGATCTCCCTGACACATCCTGGGACTGGAAGCCCTGGGCCAGAGCTAGGCCTGGAACTGACCAAATGGGCTTCTTCCTGGGATAAACGTAAGAGCAGACAACAGCAGAGACCCTAGAACAAAGCTCTGCCCTCCCCCAAGCCTTCACCTGTCCCCCACTTCTCCATGTAGGCCACTCTGGTGAGGCCCCATATTCTCTAAGCAGAACTTAAAGCAATCTTAGTGTCAAGGTCAAGAGCCAGGCTCAGTGTCACCAGAAGATGGCCCCCTGCGCCTACTATTCTGAAGCTATCACCCAGGATCACACACCTAGGGAAGGAGTCTACTCAGGCCCAGGGTGATCAGAGCCATGCTAAAAGGAGACGCGGACTCTGGGACAAGTCACACTGCGCAGCACCAGGGCCCTGCCTCGCTGCCCTTCCTGCTCACGCGCTACGACCCTGCTCCCTCCACACCATCCCTGCAAGGTAACCTGGGGCTCTGTACTATGCTATATCCCCTGCCAATCTTTTTTTTCTTTTTTTGAGAGTAGAAAGTAAACTTCACTGGATAAGTACAAGGGAGAAAGTGAGGCTGAAAGTAGGAACCCCTCCGGAAGCAGGATGAGGGGCGAGGCCACCCCCCCACCAACTTTTTTAAGTTTTGATTTTGAGTCAGAGTCTCACTACGTCATTAAATTGCCCAGGCTGGGCTTGAACTCGTGATCCTCCTGCCTCCACCTCCCACAGTGCTGGGATTACAGGCCTGCACCACTGGGCCTATAATCCTCCAAACCCTAGAGCATTCCACAGATACAAGGGGACTACCAGAGAATCACCAGGACATCCTTCGCTGAAGAGCCAGCTGAGGATGGCAGGAAGTGCCTCAGTGTTTTACCAGAAGTTGGAAAGGTGGGAGAAGGAGGAGACGCAGCGGGCCCCACTGCGAGGTCTCGGGGAGCCACCAGGAGCCTGCGTGCCTTACCGAACTTGGAGTAGAAATAGCACTCAGGCATCTTGGTCATGTCGTATTCATGCAGAAACTCGCACTGGTCCCCTTTTTTGCACAGCCCCCGCAGCCAGTGCTTGCACACCACTGTCTTCTCACCGCTGATGTGGCGGAATGGGCACATGCCCCCTGCCAAGGAACAGGGAACAGGGTGTAAGGATGGAGAGGAGGGCCTGCGGGAGCTGGGCTGGGAAGCCGAGAACCCTCACCCCACACTCTCCTGGAAGCAACAGGTCTTGCAAGGTGGTAAAGGTTGCCCTGGCAGAAGGCAACATGGTTTTAGGTGCTACGTAGACAAGCATTTTAAACTTCAATAGCTCTGTATTTTAGTTTAAGGCATTTGGGGAAAAAAATAACTATAGTATGAGATTGGATCATGATTTCACACATACTACTATGAGGAGGAGAAGACAGAAGTTCAAGGCAGAGGTGGCTGGTTTATTCCTTAATTTAAGAACAGTTCTAGTAGTGTACAAACAGGGAAACACTGCAAGGCTGGTAAAAGGAGGACTGAAGTCTGTGAAAATCTAAAGGACAAAGAGGATCACCAGCAGAAGCCTGGGTTCCACGAAGGCTGTCTCCATTGAAAAGCTCCCGCATAGCCTCAAGGTGGAGAGAAGATCAACTTCTGAGCCAAGGAAATGCAATGTATATACATAAGACCCCATGGAAAGGTTACTGGAAGTCTTTGGCTAAGAAGCAGAAGACAGCGATCCTGTGCAGAGCATGGAATTAGAGGGGCCTGTATTTGGGCACTGTGCTCAGCTGCACAGGAGCTCTGGTAAAATCCTTAAAGCTTCAACCTGGGGGCCTCTATGCACATCAGAGGCAGCAGCCAGGTGAGAAGGCAGCCTGTGATCTGGCTCAGCCTGTGTGTGGTACACAACAGCCTTTAGGCTCTTAGCTACCCAAACCACAGCTTTACCTGGGGACACTTAGCTTGCAGAAGGCAACTGAAGCCACAGACGTGGTGGCCTGTGTGTCTGCTTAGGGTTAAAGGTGGTGCAAGCGTATCTTGGGAGTCATACGGGGAAGCCAGGGGTCTCTTACCTTTGCCACAGGCGGCTTTCAAAAAGAATTCGCAGACAGCAGCCCCCGACTCTAGGGAGGAGAGAAAAGTAGTAGCATCAAATAAAGACAGGTGCCACTGATATTAGCAAGGACTGAAGATGCTGCAAGGGGATCTTTCTGGACTTGCACCCAGGGCAAAGGAAATGGAGGGGCAAAATGCAAAGTCCAAACCAGCGAGGAAAAGCCCCTTACTTCAGTAATTCCTGCATAGTGAGAGATGTACACTGAGGAAAGTCATTATATTCAGTGTTGACAGCAAGGGAGACGTGATCAGAGCTGAGTAGGTGAGGAGAGCAGGACAGATTGCAAAAATGAGCTAACTGGCCCAACCCGACCTTTCAGGAGGTGTAATTCACAGGCATCTTGAGCGAGATGGAAGGAGGGACCTTAGCGCAAATACCTACAAGTAAATGGGACGTTTGTAGGGTGCAGACTCCAGAAGAGGAACGTGCAGACACACAGCAGGCCTGCTCCCTTTTTTGAGGGAAAGTCTTACTATGTAGCCCTGGCTGGTCTGGAATTTTTAACTATGTAATCCAGGCTGGCCGTGAATTTGCGATCTGCCTTCCCCGGGTGTAAGGACTATAGGCCGCTTGCCCCAGTAAGCCGGATCTTAATTTACAACATCCACATATGATTATTAAAAGAACATGGTCTTTCATTAGCCTAGCTGCAGCTGGTTCTAGTGAGGGGGGGAAAGGTCACCACGGCAGAGCATACTGCAACGGAGAGAGCTCAGGGTTCAGCTGTTCTGGTGAGTCCAGGCTTCGAGAACAAACTGTGTCTGGCATTGTTGACCATCTTCCCTATCAGCCGCGGGAGTTTCAGAATTGCAGAAAACCCATGATGGCATCTTGGAGGGAATTTGTTAGGGCAGGGTTAACACTGCAGAATTTATGAGTGCCACAGGGAGTTACATGGGTGGCATTTTGTACTTCAGAAAGCCTGGGGCAGGAGGAACACAAGTTCGAGTCCAGCCTGGGCAATTTGAAGGCTTAGGAAAACCTTGTCTCAAAGTATATTACAAAGAAGGGGTGCAAATAATGTTTAGTGTGAAAGCCCTGGTTATATACCCAGTCCTACACCTGCCCACTCACACATACACACAGTACTTTACAGTCTTTCTGATCTTTTATTCTTTAGAGGTTAGGGTTCCTTCAATCCTTAAAATTATAAATTGATAGTCCTGAGGGTTGGGAGACAGGCAAATGGGATCAGAGCATGCCATAAGGACAGACTGATAGTTCTCAACTACCGTGGGAATAAAGCACACAGACTGGTGAGGAAGGGCTGTGCTCTTACAAGGCTCTAACACGCTGAGCACCATCATAAATGCGAGGGCTGAGGCTAGGCTCAGTAGCAGAGGCCTGTAACCCCAGCACTTTGGGAGGTTGTAGCAGGAGAAGCACAAGTTCGAGCCAGCTAGGGCATCTTAGCAAAACTGTCTCAAATAAACGACTAAAAAGGACAAAAAGGACAGGGTCTCGTTCTGTAGTCCAGGCTGGCCTCAAACTCACGGCAATCCTCCTGCCTCAGCCTCCCGAGTACCGAGATTTTAGGCATGCCACACCCAGCTTACGAGGCGATGAACTTGGGGCCCTGCAATTGCCAGGCAAGACCTCCAACCACCCCAGCTCCAAGGAGGGAGCACCCTGTGTTCAAACCCCAGTAAGAGGGCCAAGAGTATCTACCACATCTGAAATTCTGGGCTGGGGCAGCACCTGCACTGGGCATGTCTCCAATTCTCCCTGTGGTGCCAGGTAGGAGGGAGACAGCTACCCACATACCACCGAGGCAGCAATGAGCCAGGTGTGCAACAGCAGATGTGCGTGCAAACACTAAGTGATCAAGCTGCTAAGGGGTAGATGAGCGTGTCTGAATTTGCACAACTGCTTGTAAGAGACGTCTCGGTGTGTAGAACGAAGGGTTCTGACATATGTCCCTCAGGTATAAGCACTTTCCCCTCCAGAAGCATCAGAGGAGAAACAGAAGCTGGGAGTGTGTGGAGAGGTGTACGTTCTGACAGGAGAGAGGCAACAGGGACAGGAAAGCGCCCGCTGCCACCCTCTGGCACCCGGGACACAGCCTGGGACGCTGGGGAGGCCACCGGGCTGTTCCACGCACTGTGCGATTTCCGCAAGTCCCTCCCAGACTTGCACCTCAAGCTTCCGCATCAACAGATTGTGCTCCGTGACTCTAAGAGCCGCCTGAGCTTTCGTGTTACAGCATCGGGCTTTACGGGTTTCCAGAAAGGAGCAAAGCCGGACACTGCTGTCCCCTCCCCGCTCCCACACCTCTGAGACAGGGCATCGCCGGGCAGCTCAAGCCACAGCCTCGCATTCTGATCTGCCTGCACCAGCCTCCACACGGCGCAACTGGAGGCTGCTCGTTTCCCTTAATGCGCAAGATTTCCCACCTGAGCTGGGGGTGGGCGGGTAGGACTGGGGGCCGTGGGAAGCCCGGAGCCCCAGGTGAAGAGGGAGCGTAAAGGGAGCTCAGGCCAAGAGCCCATGTCAGGCCCCAGAACTGCGGTTCAGGGACACATGAGTCCAGGGCGGGCCCAGAACCGGGCACGGGCTCGCGGGGCTGCGAATCCTGGGAAAAGTATAGTTTGTGAGTGCAGCTGGTGCCCGAGGAGGAGAAGGGGTCCCTCCCGCGGCAGGGGTCCTCCAACCGCCCAGATCTGATGGAAACCAGAAGGCGCGCCGAGGCGGGGAGGGCGCCCCACGCCGGGCTCCCCTCCGGCCGGGCACGCGCGTGGCGGCGGAAGGTCCCAATCGGGATCGCCCGCTTTCATTCGTCAACTACGAATGTGCACGAGGGGAAGGGTCCCGCTCTCCTCAGGATAGCCCAGGGGTCAGAACATAACCCCAAATACGCGCAGGACGTCGGGGGCGCCAGGACGGGGCCTCCGGAATCCGGGCGAGGGGAGCAGTCCGAGCCCGGGACCCGAAGGCGGGCCCCGGAGGCGGGCCCCGGAGTCGCCCAAAGTGGGGTTCGCGGGCCCCACCCGCCCGCCCCGGGCCCGCGCTCACTGTCCATGCCGGGGAAGGGCAGAGGCTGCGCGCCGAGCTGCTGCTCCACGGCGATCTCCAAGTCGAACTTGATGTGGTCCACGCTGGCGATGATTTCCTGCATGGCGGCGGCGGCGGCCCCCGGCCCGACTTCCTCCAAGTCTCTCGCACCCCGCACTCCCTCGGCGCCCAGCCGCCCCCCTTCCCGGCCGCTCCCGGTCCTTCTCAGCCAGGTCCGCCGCCGCCGCCGCCACCGCGCCCGAGGGATGCCGGGAACGCCCGGAGCCCGCGCCGGGCCCTTTTCCCTGTTCAGACTCGGCCAATCGCGCGCCGAGTGCCGCCGCGCCAGCAGGCCCGGCTAGTCGACAGCCGATTGCACGCGTCGCTTCTCGGGCCCGCAGAATCCTTGCGCGCGGACTGCGCCTGCGCAGGGCCTGGTGGGGCCGCGCGCCTGCGAGAGGGCGACCTGGAGTGGAAGTCGGGGGCGCCGCTGGCCCCGATGTGGGGCCGCGCTCGGTGCCTGCGGGTTGTTCACGTGAGTAGTTCCTATTTGTTCCTCGCAGAAGGCCCGGGACCCAGGCGAGTGGCCCGAGGGGCACTGAGTTATGGCGCCAGGACAGGGGTCAGGGACGGGGGATTCTAAGAAACTCGTGCCGGGACTTGGGTGTGTCGGAAGGTGTCCTTGATCTTCTGACGACGGGCGGACCCCACTAGGGACTTCCTTTTTTTTTTATTTTATGGGTTTTTTCTGAGACAGGGTCTTCCTCTGTGGCCCAGGCTGGTCCTGAGCTCACTCTGTAGCCCAGGCTGGCCTTGGACTGAAGGCAGTCCTCCTGCCTCAGCCTCCCGAGTGCTGGGGTGACAGGCGTGCGCCCCGACCTCAGGGACGTAGCGCTTGCTAGGCAAGCTCTTTAACTGCCGAGCCATTCCCTCAGCCCCGACGTCCTTGTGTCTCCTGACTCATTCCAGGCGCTGGTGGGATAGGACAGCCAGAGATGGACTTCGTAAGACTCACCCGGCTCTTCTCGGGCCCCAGCCCCACGGGACTGTCTGTCTTCCAGCGCTTTCCCCCTCTTGCAGCCTGGTGGGCAGAGGGGGGGCAGGGGCTGGCCTTGCGGTCAGCTCGGCCGCTGTGGGTGGACCTCAGCCGCTCCCCCTGTCAGCTGCCCCGAGGCCCGGGGAGCCAGAGGAACACGAGCAGCCTCCCTTCTGACCTGAGCCAGCCCGGCTCTGCGGTCCCTCGGGAGGAGGAAGAGGAGGAAAGCTTCGGGACTCTCTCTGACAGATATTCCTCCCGGAGGATATTCCACAAATCCTCAGCCCAGCTGTATAACTTGAGGCTCAGGGAGCAGAATGTTGAGCAAGAAGAGGAAGAGCTGGAGAGAAAACCCTGGCGAGGCCGGAGGAATACCCCGCACTGGTACTTCTTTCAGTGCAAGCGCCTGGTCAAGGAAGGGAAGGTGAGGAAACCCAGGGATTCGGTTTCCCTGGCAGGGCAGCATTTCGGTGTCTGGAAGCGCCCCAGCCTGCCTTTTCATTAACTGCTGGCTTGCCCAGCCCCGGGCCCACGCGCCTTCTCCCTCCCCTGTCTCCCCTGTGGGGCCGCTGGCCTCATGCATGGAGCATCCCAAGTTCCTAGCTCCAGCCCTGAACTTCCTGCAGCTTCCTGATGTGGGTGTCTCCTTTATTCTCAGGCACACAGCCACTTGTTCAAATCCGAGCCTGGAATTTTTGTTTCCAAACTTATTTTCCCTGCCATTTGAAAATATTCATATATATGATATATGTTTTTTTTTTTTGGTACTAGGGATTGTACTCAAGGTCTTTGCACTGAGTTAAATTCTCAGCCCTTTTAATTGTGAAACAGGGTCCGGCTAAGTTTCCCAGGTGGGACTTGACCTTGAGAGATCCTCCAGTCTCAGCCTCCTAGAATGTTGGGATGAATGGATTTGTGCCTCCATGCCTAGCCCTAACCCTACGCTCTTTTTTTTTTTTTAAGGCAACGTCTCACTCTAGTTCAAGCTGGTCCTGAACTAACTGTATAGCCCAGGCTGGCCTTGAACTCAAGGCAATCCTCCTGCCTCAGCCTCCAGAGTGCTGGGATGGCAGGTGTGGGCCATCACGCCCGGCTCTCCCTACACTGTCACCTACGTGCTGCGTAGCAATGTGACCACTCATTTTGCCCTGATCACATTCCCTCAGGTTATACTTCATTCTCTTGCCAGCTCTACCTCCAAACTGTTGCCAGCCTGCTTCTGACACTCACGCCCTCAGATGCCCAGGAGTAGGCTTCCCCTTGGCTCTCAGGGCCTTGCTACCTGGCTTTCTGCCGCTGTGCCACATGCTGGCTTGCTGTCGGCTGCTCACAGGCGGAAGCAGATCACGCCTGTCCTCTCTCCCAAACTCCCCCGTAGTGTTGATGTTACTTTCTGCCCAGGGCTGTGGCTTGGTGCTAGAACACTTACCTAGCATGCTTGTGTGCTGGGTTCAGTCCCCAGCACTGAAAAAGGAGAAAAAAACAAACAAAACAAAAACAAAAAGTAAAAGGAATATCCCTGGCTTGGGGGCGGGAGGATAGAGTTCTTCCCTGGCTTGCCTTAGGCCCACTTAAAAAAAAAGATGTTTTATCTTCCTAGCGACTGATAATGGCTTTACTCTTAGAGGTATGTTTGATAATCATTTGGAGGTATGTGCTGAAGATCTTACGGGTGAAATGATGACAGGTCCGAGATTTGCTTTAAAAAGGATGTCGGGAGCTGGGCACAGTGGTGCACACCCGTAATCCTGGTCACTTGGGAGGGGAGGCAGGAGTTTAACGAGTTTAAGCACAGTCTGGACAACTTCACAGGACTATGCCTCAAATAAAAAGCTAAGGAAAAGGCTGGGGTTGGGATGTTCCTCAGTGAAATTTGAATATTTTCAAATGGCAGGGAAAAAGGCCCTGGGTACATTCTCCTACCACCAAAGTTTTTAAAAAAGAAGAAAAAAAAATGGTGTTTGTAGAAGTTATGCAGGCTAGGGTTGAAACAGGACTGGCCAAATATTTATAATTATTATTATAGTTATATTCTTCTCTCTGGCTTTGTGTACATTTCAGTTTTTCATAATGAAAAGTTAAGGAATAAAGGAAACCCAGAGTCCTCACCGTGACTTAGGGAGCCTCCGCTGTTTTCCACCCACCCCTCTAGTACCTTGCTGTCCTCCTTTCCTCTTTATGTTCTTTCCTCCCTTATATTCTGCTGCACCTACCTCAGCATCTCTGTTATATACCTCCCAGTCACATTTCTACCTCAGGGCCTTTGCACTGGCTGTTCCCTCAGAGAGCTCTCTTCCCCCAGCATGCTTTTCTGCAGTTCTTAGTTCGTGTGTTATCTGGGTGGGGCCCTGCTTGGCTGTATCTAAAAACTGACTCCCATGCCCTTCTTCAGCATTCCCTGATTTATTGTTTTTGCTCACCTTTTGACATATTACATATATATGTATATATACTTTTTTTTCCTTTTCTTTTGTTTCTTCTCAGCTGGCTGAGGCTCTGGATCTGTTTGAGCGGCAGATGCTGAAGGAGGAGCAACTGCAGCCCCTCGAGTGCAACTACACGGTGCTAATCGGCGGCTGTGGCCGGGCCGGCTACCTGAAGAAGGCCTTCCGGCTCTACAATGACGTGAGTGTGGTGGTGGGAGCGCGCCGTGGTTCGGAGGGCACAGGGCTCCAAAGAGCAAGAATCAGATGCAGCCGGGCACAGTAATGTGTGCCCGTAAACCCGGCACCCTGGGAGCCTGAGGCAGGAAGATCTCAACTTCCAGCACATCTAGGCAGTTTGGATTCTGTCTCAAAATTAAAAAAAAAAATGGACTGGGGGATGAGGCTCAGTGCAAAGGCAGTAGGTTCAATCCTTAGGACGCAGAACAGCAACAAAAACCACCCCCAGGACCTCCCACCAGTTTCTTTTACATTAATATCTTTTATTTTAATCGTACATTTATCAATATCAAGCAGCCAACATCTGTGCCTGGCTGTTACCTGAACTACAGACCTTATTTGGACGTCACCAGCTTTTCCTCCGACAGCCTGTCTCTGTGCCTGTGTCCGGGCTGCCGCCCATCTGGTACTGGCCACTGCCGTTTGTCACATTTCCTGAGTCCCTCCGTGGTTTTCATGGCCGTGACAGCTCTAGGGGGTGCTGGTAAGGTGTCGGCTGGGGACATCAGGGAGATGATGTGTCCTCCTCGCGTCAGCTCAGGGAGACGCGTCTGCCCTGCTTATCACGGGGGAGGGGGCCGCTGAGGGCACGCAGCCAGTCCTTAGTCTACATCTGTTGATTGCGTGGCATGACCACAAAATACAGGGAATAAAGTTAAAAAAGTTAGATTTAGTACAGTAAAAGGCACATTGCTATAAATCTCCCTTAAAATTGTTTCTCTCACTTTGAACACACTTATCCCATCATTCCTGCCGTTTTCTGAAGCAGTTTTGGAAGGCCTCTTTCCAGAGTGACTTCAGGTACGCTGTTATGGGTAGCTCAAGGTCCTAAATCGATTCAAAAGTTTCTCATCTTTTTTTTTTAATTTTTTTTAATGAGACAGAGTCTCACTTTGTAGTCCAGGCTAGCCTTAAACATGTAGCAATCCTCCTGCCCCAGCTTCCCGAGTGCTGGGATTACAGGTGTGTAACACCATGCCGGGCTTATGTAGTGTGGGAGAATTGAACCCAGTACCTTGTACTTGCTAGGTAAGCACTTTAACCACTGAACTACGCACCCATCCTGGTTTCCTCTCATCTTAATAGATGAAAAAGCGGGACCTGGAGCCCTCAGATGCCACCTACACAGCCCTGTTCAATGTCTGTGCTGAGTCCCCTTGGAAGGACTCTGCTCTGCAGAGTGCCCTGAAGCTCCAGCAGCAGCTCCGGACCCAAAACTTCCAGCTCAACCTGAAAACCTACCATGCCCTGCTGAAGGTGGCAGCCAAGTGTTCAGACCTCAGGATGTGTCTGGATGTATTCAAGGTGGGGATGTGTCTCCTTCTGGTGCCTCTCGCGAGTGGATTCTGGAGAAAGAGCTGCAGCTCTGTGCTGGGCTGTGGGATCTGCAGATGTACCCCACAAGACCTCTCAGTGGTAGGCCATGGGTCAGGCGAGCAGGAGGAGTGTCGCTGGGTGGTGCCCTGTCCTGAGCCCAGATCTGCTAGGGTCGTGGTGCAGGTTGCTAATGAGCTGAAAAAAAAATGTCTGAAGACAGCTCATGAGAGAGGGGACAGTCATTAAGACATGAACAGGAAAGGGCAGGGTTAATTGAGGCATACGAGCTGGAAAGATTAGAGTCCAGCGGTGGTGGGCTGGACAGATAGGTCACCGGAAGGTATGCAGAATGTCCACTAGTTATGGGTGGACTAGTTAATTGTCAGGTCAGCAGGGTGGGGTCAGGCAGAAAATTGTCAGGATCTGGTGCGAGGCAGTAGGCTGGACAGGAAGTTGCCAGAAGGTCCAGCAGCGGCCAGCTGGACTTCAGTGCTGCCCAGCGCTCCGTGCTGCACTCAGTGCCTGCAGGTGTTAACTGGTTTTATAAGGTAAACTACATGCAGTGCCCTCAGTAGCTTGCTTTGCTCTACAGTGTATCCCAAAGGTCACCATGTGCCTTACTTTCTCATCTCTGTGATTCAATACCCGACATCTACAACTTAGGAAAGATTTATTGTAGGTTATAGCTTCAGAAGGTCTCGGTCTGTTCATGGGTAAGCGGCTGGAAAATGGTTGGAATCACATAGTAGGGCTGCAGCTAGAGCTGGAACCGGAGTTCCTAGGGCAGAGATCCCTACAGCATGGTGGAAGAGACAGGTGGGAAGGGCGGAACCAGCACACGCCCCTCCAGGTCAAGCCCAAGCACCCCCCTTCCAGCCAGGCCCCACCTCCGACCCTACACATATCCATAGGAACATGAGGCTTTTGAGGGATACTTTAGATCCAAACCACCACACCATACATATAAAAAATATAAAACATAATATAATGTAAAAGTTTATTTGCGCAGGGTTAATTTGTCATGACATTTGAGGTAAAGCTAATATGAGAAAAATTATGCCGGCACTGAATTCATTGTACAGGGGTACCCAAAGTCACCACATATCAGAAAGATCCACAGGCTTCTGGGACACGCTACATTATGTGACTGGCATTCCAAGGACAGCTGACTCAGCCTGTGGGGCATGAGGCCATTTCTGCAGATAACATTAGTTTGTTCGGTTCTCAGTGTCCTTCAGGTAATAGTTATCTGGACTGGTACTTGTAGGCTTTCAATATCCCTTTGCTGGGTAAAATTCTTAGGAACACAGAAACACATGGTGCTAAGTGCCTGACTTTCTGACAGGGATGCTAACAGCCAGGTGCCCTGGACTGCCTAGAGGGATGGCGCAAGGGCTTGAGGAGGAGCCCCTGAAGTGCTGAGAGAGGGCCATAGCTGCCCCAACACCGAAGGGGCCTAGGGCACGAGACTCACTGTGCGCAGCAGCATGTAGGTGTGGCTTTTCCACACGTCCTAGAAGACATGTCATTCTGTGGATGTGGACATAAAGCTGGGGAGCTGAGTGTTACGCCCTGAGGCCCACAGCTGGCCAGGCCTCTAAGTCCGGGGCTACATGTGCCCACTGGGCTGACCTTTCTAAGCTTGCTGGGAGCCGAGCTGGGACGAGGCCCGGAGGCAGCCAGGGGAGCAATTGGGGCGCTGCTCGGGGGCATTCTGAGCCGGCCTCAGAGACGCCTTGGAGCACGTAGCTTCTGCAGGTGCATGGAGGTGGTGCTGAGATGGCCCAGGTCGGTTCGATGCCACACGGCCTAAGCCTGGGCCTTGTCGCCGTTCTCAGCAGAGCTGCCTTGTTCCCTTCGCCAGGAAATCGTCCACAAGGGGCACGTGGTCACCGAGGAGACCTTCAGCTTCCTGCTCATGGGCTGCATCCAGGACAAGAAGACGGGCTTCCGATACGCCCTGCAGGTCTGTCCCCCTCCGTGTCTACCCTGACAGCCAATGCCAGGTGCAGAACCATGATCCTGTGTGCGTCGCCTGAGCACCTGCTTCTGCCCCAGCCAGGTGTTGCATGGCGGCCATCTTTCGGTCTTGCCAGTAGCTGTTGCTCAGCACACTGCACCCCCATTTTATGGACAGTAGGGCAGGAGGCCTTGAAGTGAGGGCACAGCTGGTGCACCCCTCCTCTGCTGTGCTCTCCAGACGTCTCCCCTTGCTGGCCCTGGTCTACAGCACGTTTAGTAAGGTGCATGTCCAGCTGTCCTCAGCCCGCCTCTCCACTCATCATCTGCCAGTGTGACCTGGGAATGGGCACATGGTCACAGAGTCAAACATACAGCTCTGATCCTACCTCAGGCCCCGGAGACCATTCCCTGGATCACGTGGGGAGCTGGTGTTAGCCTTGGTACTGCTGCTGTTTCTGTGGCTTCTCGGTCTGTCCCAGCTCTTTTCCTACCACGTGCCCTATCCCTACCTCCTGTGTCCAAAAAGGCATTTCCGCAAGCCTCCCGGGCATTTTGTATAACCCCTCCATCCCCGAATCTGGGGCAGCCTGGGACCAGATGCTTCTGTCCCCACTGCAGAGTCTCTGGAAGCAGCACCTGGCCATCCTCTGACCCTCACGTGCTTCCTTATGGTGCAAGGTAGCCGGGACGTAGTTCTTACTACTCTGGGCCAAGATCTGTCCTAGTTAGGAGTAATCTATCATAGCAGTGTCATAGAGCCAGGGATGATGGCACAGGCCTATGACCTCAGCACTCTGGGGGCCTCATTCCAGGGGATCTTGTGTTTGAGCCCAGCCTTGGCAACTTAGTGAGACCCTGCTTCAAAATAAATAAGTAAATAAAAATAAGAAGGGCTACAGAAACAGCACTGCTTGGGTATCAAGCCACCCTGGTGCCATCAGTGCTGTGCTGACCACATTCAGAATACTGGTACTGTGCTTGTTCAGTGAGAAAGATCTTGTCTCACAAGGAAAGAGGCTCCTGGGGTCCACAGCTACTGGGGGTGCGGGGCTTTGGCCCCAGCACTGCTTTCTGCTGGCTCTCATCGGACTCCACCTGCCTTCTACCAGGCTCTCAAGGAAGGCTGGGGCAGTGGGTACCCGGGAGGTGCTGCTGAATCCGGGGCTCAGAGGTCAGCCTGGACTCTTCTAGAACCCAGCCTCTCTGGCCGTCCATGCCTTAGGGAAAGCTGCAGCAAAAGTGACAGAAACCCCAGATAAAGGGGTCACAGAGGAAGAGGAGAGCTTCCGGCCCCGGGGTGCCTCCCTGAACATTTCAGAATTTGGGCAGCTTTTAGTCGCTAGAACAACTGGTGCTGGGTTAAAAGACACTTTGCAGATTCCTCTGCCCTGTTTTTGTTGTTGCTGAGATGGGGTCTCCGCATGTTGCCTGGGCTAATCTGGAACTCCTGGCCTTACACAATCCTCCTGCATCAGGCTCCTGCATGCTGGGACCGCAGGTGTGCACTTCCACACCCCACTGCCTTTTGTTTTTCCTCCAGCACTGGGGATAGAACCCGGTGTCTCAAGCGTCCTAGGAAGTGCTCTCCCTTTGAGTCATACCCCAACAATAATTTAAGGATTTTGTGTATGTGTGTGTTCTGGGTGTGTACTCAGGGCTCTGTTCATGGTAGGCAAGCACTTACCATTGAGCAAGACGCCCAGCCCTCATGAGTGCCGGTCTGACTTCCAGCTTGCGCCGCCCGTTGTGCTAAAGCCTGGTAGGAGGCAGGAGCGCTGAGCTGATGCGTGTCTGTTCCCCGCAGGTGTGGCGGCAGATGCTCAGTATGGGGATCAAGCCAGACCGGCATGGCTACAACCTGCTGTTGGGGGCAGCTCGGGACTGTGGCCTTGGGGATCCCGAGGTGGCTTCCAGGCTGCTCCTGAGGCCCACAGAGGAGACAGTTTTGCTCCAGCCCCCTGCAGGCAGGCAGCTGACGAGAAAGAGAGTCCCGTCTGGAGCAGGTGATGGTGTGTCCACCAGACGGCACGTGGAGGCCCTGGAGAGGCAGCTGTTTCTGGAATCTTCCCAGGCACTTGTGGGGCCTCTAGGGCCTCAGGAAGCCAGAGAGCCCAGCCAGGCCCAGCCTGAGGTAGAAATCAAGGCTGAGCCTGAGCACACTGCCGTCCTTGCCCCAGCTGCACTGAAGCCACCTTCCTTGGAGTTGGAGGTCAACCTCCTGGCCCTTGGAGCTGTCTCCCCAACTGTGGTCTCATTTGGGACAGTGGCCTCCCCTGCTGACAGACTGGCCTTAATGGGAGGCCTTGAGGGCTTCCTGGGCAACATGGCTGAGTATGGGCTCCAGCCCGACATCAAGACCCTCACGCTGCTGGCTGAGGTGGTGGAGCCTGGGAGCCCCGCAGAGTCCTCGCTGCTGACCTTCCCGGACAGGTACCAGGTGGAGGCCGATGTGACCTTCTTCAACACGCTGATGAGGAAGAAGAGTAAGCTGGGAGACCTGGAGGGGGCGAAGGTAAGGGTCCGGGTCAGGCCCCGGCCTCCCTGCTGGGGACCTTTCTCCCCTTCCCTCTAGACCGTCACACTTGGTGCGTAGCTCACCTGAGGGCAGCCTGTCTGGAGCCCTGCTCAAAGCTGGGATTTGAGCCCCACCCCCTGCTCGCGCATGGAGCTCAGGGATCCGTAGGGAAGGGAACTGCAGAACACGTCCTTATACTGATGTGGGGCATTGTGGGAACCAGGCCATGGCTTTACTCAACTAGGCTTGAGAAGTCGCCAAGGGAGGCAGCCTCGGACGACTCCAGTGACACTCCTGAGCGCCCGTCTTCACAGGTGGCCCTCACACTGCTTACTCTGTGCCAGATGGTCTCAGCACTGCACACCTGCTGGCTTTCCTGGTCACATGAGAAGGCATTGCGGGTGTGTGCTTGGCTTCTTCACTTCATTGGTACCGGTGTGGGGCTCTTGACAGATCTGGGGTTTTTTTGTGGTCCTAGGGATTGAGCCCAAGGCCTTCACACTGAGCTATACCCCCAACCCCTTTTTCTTTTGATTGTGGTGTTTCCTGTGCCAGGTGAGTATTCGTTTTTCTTTTATTTTTTCCCTTTGTATTTCTTTCTGTCTCTTTAAGTTTTTTTTTTTTTGAGACAGGGTCTCACTCTGCAGCCCAGGTTGGTCCTAAACTCACCGGTGTAGCCCAGGCTGGCCTTGGACTCACAGCAATGCTCCTGCCTCAGCCTTCTGAGTGCTAGGATTACAGGTGTGCACCACCATGCCCAGTTTATATGGTGCTGGGGAATTGAACCCAGGGTTGGGTTCACACTTGGAATTCTCCTGCCTCAGCCTCCCACAGTGCCAAGATCGAACTGTGGGTTACCAGCCCTTTCTACCTTTCTTGAGAGAGTGTTTTGTATTCCTAGGAGAAGTTTTTATGTTTTTTTTTTCCTACCAAAAGCACTGCCAGCGCTGGGTATTTGAGGTCAGGGCAGTAGCCATGCCTCTGCCTCCAGACCCGCAGTGTGGGCCCACCTTCTTGGGGACAGGTCGAGCATGATAGGACCTGTCCCCTGCAGCCCCCCAGCCCAGCCTGGCTGAGGGATGACCCTCTTTCTCATGCCTAGCTGGGTCTCCTTCAGCCAATTCCCACAGTGTCACTGCTAGCACTGCTCATGGATTCCCAGGCACCTAGCACCTGGCTGAGCGCATGGGTGGCCAGCTGGGAGTTCACAATGACAGGTGGCAGAGGCAAGAATGTGAATCGCGTTTGTGGAGGAGCGACAGGTAGCTGTCCTGGTGGTTGTTATGTCTGCCGGGGAGCTGTGTCCCAAGGAAGGTTGGACAGGACTCAGACCAAGAGTCCTGAGCTGAGTCTGGCGGTGTGGTATAGCTGGCAGGGGAACCAGGGGACCTCTGTGCTCTGGGGATCACAGCGACAACTTGTCTGTCCTCACTCACAGGCGCTGTTGCCAGTCCTGGCAAAGAAGGGAATCATCCCTGACCTGCGGACGTTCTGCAACCTGGCCATTGGCTGTCGTAGTCCCAAGGATGGTCTGCAGCTGCTTGCAGACATGAAGGTGAGGGCACCCAGGCCCTGCCAGGATGTCCTTGGTGCTGGGGAGCACCTTGGAGGAGCTTAGGAAGAATGCTGAGGGGCCAGGGCGAGCGGGGCAGCTCCACTTCTGGAGTGGCCAGTGGCCTCTGGGGAGCTGCTGCAGGAGTGGGCATGGAGAGCAGAGGGTGTTTCCATCCTGAGGAAGGTGGAGGGGTGCGCCTTGGCCTGGACACGCGTAGAGGTACGGGAGGAGTATCCGGTGGACGTGGATCCGAAGTCCTAGGGGCAAAGGGCGGTTTGCACTGTCTCTAAAATCTTCCTGATGCACAGGCAGCCCAGCCTCCCCTGAGACTTCACCAAGTGGATCTCATGTGACCCCTGTAGAAGGCCCTTCCTGTGTTCTTGTCCCCTGTGGTGTGTCACAGTCAGTGCAGGTTGGTCTTCTAGGCAGCCACCATCTTCTGGTGATGCTGGTGTCACCAGTAAAGAGAAGAATGAAGACATGGTAGCTCCTGCCCCATTTCCCACTGGAATCAGTCTATCTCGGAGCATCACAGGCTTCCTGCTCGAGTTCCCCAGGGTGAGGGGATGGGGCATGCTTACTTTCCTCTCACAGGGGACAGGACAGCTTGTTGTTGCTCTAAGGGTCCGTCCTTCCCAGTGGGCTTCAGAGGCGACCTGATGGGCGGGGCAATATCCCGTGCTGGACATGCCACAGCAAGCTGTTTGTCCAAATAACTGTCCTCATCTTGCTGACCGTGATGTCCATGATGTTCCAGAAATCCCACATGACTCCCAACACCCACATCTACAGCACGCTCATCAATGCAGCCCTCAAGAAGCTGGACTATGCCTACCTTATCGACATCCTGAAGGACATGCGGCAGAACAGAGTGCCCGTGAATGAAGTGGTCATCCGCCAGCTGGAGTTTGCGGCTCAGTATCCCCCCACCTTTGACCGGGTATGTGCACCGTGCTCTGGATGCCAGCCATGGTTGTCTCCTTAGCCATGGCCCTCGTAGCTCTGGCCTTTGTTTGGGGATTGGCATTCCCTCACTTAAAGTTGGCCAGTGGCTTCCCATAGAGGACATCCAGAGTTCTTGTCCTTATGGTTCATTTCTTCTTTCTCAGGCCAGTCATCGTGTGTTCACATGTGAGAGTGTGTGTCTGTGTGGCATTGGAGATGGAGCTGAGACTGAGCTGATAAATTGCCCAGGCTGGGTTTGAAATCTGTAATCCTGTGCATCAGTCTTCCAGAGCGCTGGGTCGACAGGCCTGCGTCACCAGCCTGGCCGTGCATACTGGTCTTGCTGTGGTTGATGTGCTGGTCATACTTCTCTGCTGCCTTGGGACATTGTGTTTCCATGTTCCTTCTGCTTCAGGTTGACTCCTGGTGGCCCTTTCTCCTCCTGTAGGTGTCTGCTTGCACAGTTCTTCCATAGAAATGCCCAGCTGCTCCCTGGCCCCCCACACCATACTGTTCCTTGTACTAGGGAGCAGTGTGTAATTATGCAACCACACACGTGACTCCCGCCATCACTAAGTCAGGCGTCCAGGGGGTGGACACCGTGTGCCTTGCCGCCCTGGAACTCAGGCGTCCACTCATTGCCTGGTGCTCAGTAGGCCTCCTGTCCAGTGGGTGGGCCCAGCAGGGCAGTGATGTGGCTGTGGCTGTGTCTCCTGCTGCTGCTCTGATGGTGTCAGGCCTTGGCGTTTGAATTGGGGACTTGTTGAGTCAGACCCTGTGCAGAACATCTTTACATCCAGTGTAGCTGTGGCCTGGTGGGGCACAACCAGCTGGGCAGTGAGACAGTAAATGGGCAGGACACATTGCCCCGGGACTGGGGCTTGGGGACATCCTGCAGTTGGGGCACCTGAGTGCTACTTGGAAGACTGGGTAGCAGCAAGTGAGACAACAAGGCAGGGCATGGCAGGTGGAGGGCACCAGCGGGCACCTTGGGACTCTCCACTGACTCAGTTCTTTAAATATTCCAGATAGTGGTCTTTGCCAGTCACATGTTGCAGATACTTCTAGGTGGGGATAGTCGCTCTGCTTGTGGGTAGGGCCCAACTCTGGGGTCTTACAAAGTTCAGTTCAAGAGTCACAAAAACAGGGCTGGAGGAATGGCAGTGGTTCTGGTGGTTGCCACAAGTGCAAGGCCATGGGTTAAATTCCCCAGCTTTACACAAGCTGGGCGTGGTGGCACATAAGATGCCAGCACTCAGGAGGCTGAGGCAGGACGACTGCTGTGAGTTCAAGGCCAGCCTGGGCTACACAGTAACCTTAGGACCAGTGTGGAATACAGTGAGACCTTATTTCAAAAGACAAAACCACCACCAAAACAAAACAGTCACGAGACCACCTGAGGCTTAAGCTGATAGTGCTGACTCCCTGTCATGCTACAGTCTGTTCTATTTCTAGTTGTGATTCTGTGAAGTGTTGCTGTCTGCGTACTTTCAGATCCATTCAAGTATGGAAATGTTAAATTTTTTACATCAAACCTCTTACCGTACACAAAACCATTCTTGTCTCCAATTATACTCTCCTGACGCTTTTCCTGTGTACCCCCTATCAGTTCCCCTTTAGTATATTGGGGTCTCCTCTTTGTCCTTTTACTGCCTTTCCAGGGAGGTGACTGGCTGAGCTGAGGGGGAGATGCTTAACAGACCCTGAGGCCGAGCGGGTGGGACCCAGCAGTCCTACGTCGGGAATCTGGTTCTGGACGTGATTCCACATTTGCACGCTGGTAGCTTTTCGGCCCTCCCAGGGCTCCCAGGAAGGGAGAACAGCAAGACCAGCTTCTCTCAGGCCCGAGCCAGCGGTTGTGGTTTGGGATTAACCACTAGTGATGTATAGTAATTCTGATGGCAGAGGGCTCCCCTGAACCCCATGCTTTTTCCAATTACAGTACCAGGGGAAGAACACTTACCTGGAGAAGATTGATGGATTCCGCGCTTATTACAAGCAGTGGCTGAAAGTGATGCCAGCAGAGGAAACTCCCCACCCCTGGCAGAAGTTCCGGACCCAGCCCAAGGGGGACCAGGACATGGCCAGGGACGCTAGTACTGACGGAGGCCTTGCGGGCAGGTAACGGGACAAAGGTGGAATCCAGTGTGCAGCCCTGCCGGTGTGTGGTGGGAGCCCCAGACAGAGTCCCTGGGAGCACGGGGGTTCACTGTTCAGAGCACAGCTGTAGCATTTTGCAGGCTCTGGTGAGGGCAGATCTGACGCCCCGGATGCCCACGTTCAAACCAGGTCCCAGGGTAGCTCAAGCCACCTTTGCGCACCTGAAAGCTTGTCATCTCCACTGCTGTTACAGAAAGCACACTTGCTCATGGTCAGGCAGCACCTGAGAGGTGGAGGGCATCTGCTCTCCGTGCAGGCTGCTCTGCACGAACAACACAGGACCCAAGAGGCATAAAGGTTTTATTTTACAAATCAGCTGGTAAACAACAAAGCCTTCACCTGTGGAGACCACGTTCCCGCTTGGGTCCCTGCTCCATAGCTACTCCCAGGAAGGGGTGGCACGAGAGGCAGGAACCATGAAGTCCAAAGTCCAGGATGCACAGAGCTCAGGGCTGGAGGGCCTCAGCCGGAGCAGCCTCGGCAGCCACAGTGTGTGCACTCAATGATGCGACCCTAAAGAGAAAGCATCAGAGATCTGTGCCAGCCCCGCCATACATCCCTCCTTCTGGGAAGGGGGCCAAGGGGACACGTCTCAGCCCCTCCTCCACAGTTCTGGATGAGGAATTTCAGTACATTCATAGACATGGAAACAGCTACTGTCATGCTAAAGTTCGTCTGCGTGTGTATTTGACTTATGTAAATTCAAACCTAATGCTTGTCAAAAAAGAAAGAAAAGAATCTACAGATAGTCTTGCTGAGGTGGGTGTGTTGCGACTCAGGGAGATTTGTGCCAGGGGCCTTGGGGCCACCTCTTGGCTGCAGCACTAGCTGATAGGGACACAGGGCAGAAGGGTGTGTGCACTTGAGTTCCTCTAGTCAACAGAGCAGTCTTGGTGTCTCGTTGCGGGACTGCCCAGTAGACCCGAGTCTCTAGGATAATGGTTTATGTTTCATCTCTTCAAACTGTCTTGACTGAGTAAGACCCTAGTGTACACAAACAAGATCCTCTGGTGAATCCCAGCTAATCTCAGGCAGCTTCTGCTTGGGCCACAGACTGGGACAACATCCTCACCTAGACACTCCTGTGGAATGCTGGGTTCTCAGTGGGGAGGGGAGAGGAAGGCTCTGCCCCTCTGTCCCTGCCTCACAGGGCCTTCCCCCAGAGGCGCCCTTACTGGCTGTCCACTGCTCAGTATATCCAGGCTAAGGCTTTCACATGGTATGGGAGATGGATGGAGCCACCTACCAAGTGAAAGCTCACGGCACTGTGCCTAGGAGCCAACGTGCTGCCACAGCACAGAAGGGCTCATGGGACGTAGAACCTGTGTGAAGTTCAGGGAGGGAAGGCCATGCTCAGATGGGCCATCTGGGGCAACCTCTCATACTGAGGGGCTACACTACAGGACCACTTGTGCATGGGCCACGTGCCAGTAACTCCTCCGCCTTCTTCAGTGGCTCAGCCCTGAGCCTGGCTAGCCCATGCCTAGCACCGCTCCCTGGTGCCTGAACTAGCTTTGGACCAGAACGTTCTACCAGAAGAAATGCAGTGATGGTAACTGATGTTAAGTGTTGCTATGAGGACTGGACGGGAAGGCCAGGAACTCCTGCTGACTACCCTGCCACCCTTCCCTGATGAAGACCTCCCACCACTCTGGGCTTCAGTTATTTGTCCAAAGGTGGATTTGACACTGGCTCTACACCTAAAAGGATTACCACCAGACTCAGCCCTGGCACAGACTCCTGAAAGGGCGACTTACTCCTAGGAGGGATGGCCAGCAAGACACCAGTGACACAACTATGCTCCAGCCAAACCAAATGCTATAAAACCTCTTAGAGTCAATGTGGCAGAGTCCTGCATTGAAAACAACATCAAACTCAAGGGCCAGGCTTACCACTTCCAGCTTGCTTTTGGGAACCCGGCAAATGCAGTTTGTCCCAAAATTGGTGTCCCGGGTCTGAATGCACCGCAGGCAGCACAAGTTCTCGTACCCTTGCTTTTTCCACTTTGCAATCAGGTTTTTGTCGGCATAGCCTTCTTTAATACAGTACTCGTAGAGTTCTGCCAAAGACAGAGCAGACCAGGTCACCTCATAACACGCTTGCCCTCATTACGAGAAAGAAGATGAGGTTGCAAGCACAAGGATCATTACCTCAATGATTCTGAAAGTCACTCAAGTTCAAAGGCCCAAGACAGAGTTTAGCCAATTACCTCTGCTAATGGCTTTCCGCTTGTAGAAGAGGTCGAAGATGTAGCGGGTTTTCTGGTGGTGGATCCTGAAGATGGGCCAGAGAGATTCCACTTTCCTCTTTCCTTCGTGAGGTTCTGTTTCAGCTGAGGAAAAAAAATGTGTACTTGTTTGGGGAAGTAGGATTAGTCTACATAGGTTGGCGTGTTTTAATAGTTGTGGATAAGGGCTGGAAGAATAGCTCAGCAATTAAAGCACCTGCCTAGCAAGCTCAAGGCCCTGAGTTCAATTCCCCAGCACCACATAAGCTAGGTGTGGTGGCGGTATGCTTGTAATCCAAGCCAACCAACGGGAGGCTGAGACAGGAGGAGTGCTCAGAGTTCAAGGCCAGCCTGGGCTACATAGTGAGCTGAAAACTAACCTGGACTACCGAGCAAGACCCTGTCTCAAAAAAAAAGTCGTGGATAACAAGTTAGGTATGTGGCACATGCCTAAGTAATCTTAGTACTCAGGAGGCTGTGGCAGGAGGATCATGAGTTTTAAAGCAGTCTGGGCTACACAGGGAGTACAAGAACAGCGTGAACTTTATCTCAAAAATAATAACAACAGAAGCTATAGATGACAAGTGCCACTTTGCATACCCACCTGTGTAGCCATAAACAAAATGACAGACGAGAACACAAGCAGGTGAGAAATGGAAGTCTCCTACACCGCTGTGGTAGTGTTAAATTTTGCAGCCACTGTGGGAAAGTCTTGAGAACTCTCCAAGAATTTAAATGGAGAGTTAACCATGTGACCCAGTAATTCCCCTGCAAGGTACAAAGACAACTCCAGATGGACTTACGTGTACAGACGTGTACGTGAACGTTGATAGAGATGAAAAAGCAGAACCATCCAAATGTCAGTCATTGGTACATGGATGACCCAAGTGGTCTGCCCATAATGGAACATTACTGAGCCATAAAGAAGAATGAAGCCTGATATGGTGGCACACACCTGCAACCCCAACACTCTGGGAGGCTCAGGCAAGAGGACTGAAAGCCCAGCCCAGGGAACCTACTGATTTCACAAAACCTTATACCCAAACAGAATTATAAAATTTAAGAAGGACTAGGGATGTGGCTCAGTGTGAAGGGTACTTGGAAGGAAAAAAAGTACTGACACGTGCTACAACGTTGATGAGCCAGGAAATGCAAGCCTGATGGCGATGGCACACCGCGCTGTGATGCTTTAGCAGCCTTCTAACTTGGTACTTCTAAGGGAGACTTTCCAGCCTGTAAATACTTTAATAAAACAGTTAGTTTTAAAAAAATTAAAAATGCCTTTCTTTCCCTTTTGTGGTACTGGGGACTGAACTCAGAGCCTCTCTTCTGAGCTACATCTTAAGCCCCTTTTTATTGCTTGAAACAGGGTCTTGCTAAGTTGCCCAAGCTGGTTTTGAACTTGTGATCCTCCTGCCTCAGCTTCCCATAGTGCTGGGATTACAGGCCTGCACTGGGCCCAGCTAAAATCTCTTTTAAATGAGGTAAATTAGAAAAAAGATTTAAGAAAAAAGTCTGTATTTTCTCTAGACCTGTTTTTACAGCGTAAGAATTTCCCAGGTAATCCTGGGCCCACAGATCTGCGTGCTGGTCATCGTTAGGATTCACTTTCTGGCTCACATCCTCTAGGGCTGAGGAAGAGCCCAGACACATGAGCGCAGTCTGCAGGGTTTCAGCACAGCAGCGTGCAGCCGAATGCTGCTTCCAGGCGCACAGGATCAGGTGGAAGTCATTCCCCTCTGCCCCTTAGCAATGACAAGTTGATCTTTGTCTACTACCTCCTCTCTGTTTCACTGTTCTTCTGAGATGTGTCTTACCGTCTTGCCTAGCTGGCCTTGAACTCATGATCCTCCCGCCTCAGCCCCAGAGCAGCTGGTCTTACAAATGTGTGCACTGTGCCCGCTCCTCAGTTTTTAGGGCAGGAGAAAGGCAAGGAGAGATTAAGAAAATTGTTTCCATTTCTCCCAGCTTGAAGCCATTCTAGTACCTATGATTTATAATTCAGCTCAACAAATAGGATTCTGTGGCTGAAGAGGCACTGAGAACTCAGGAAGCCTGTGTGCCAGCCGTGAGGAAGGCTCTGCTCTCGGTGCCTAAGGCCTATCAGCGGGCAAGACAAGCACCCTGCTCTGAACGTCTGGATAGCCTTGGAGAGTTAAAACTTCAGTGAAGACCTCAGATTTTACCTGCCTAGAACCGAAGTCCTCCTTCACCTCCCCAAAGCCAACTCTGTTCTCAGGCCGGAAGTCATGGTGCCATCCTTGACGCTGACTTTTCTTTGAGGCCTGCGAATCTGGCAGTGCCAGCCCTGCAGTCCCCCACAAGAGGAGGCTTGGCCTTCTGCTTCTCTCTAGTCTGAATTCCCATAAAGCCAGGTACTAGCTACTGCCCATCGTCAGCCAGCTTGGGCTGCTATTCTCTCTTTTTCTCTGTCTCTCTTTGGGATAGTCTCTTTATATAGGGTGGACCAGCCTGAACTTGCCAAATAAAACCTGTGATCCTCCTGCCTCATGGATGTATCATTAGTAATCCATAATGCAGATAATCACCACCACGCAACTTTCTATTTAGAGTACATAAAGAGTAACATGATCTAGGTCTGAAACTATTGTGCTTATCAACAATGGGAGAGCAAAGAAATGTGAAAAGATTACACTGTTAAAATGGAGGAAGAATACTTCTAGAGATAAAAAACAGTACATACATGTAGATACAAGATCCCTCTCGGCTCAAAATCACCCCTTGGGCTAGGGGCACAGCTTAACGATTAGAGCGTTTCCCTAGGAAGCACAAGACTCTAAGTTCGATCCCCAGCACTACACGATAGGCTTGATGATGTGCGCCTGTATTCTCAGAACTCAGGAGCCTGAGTCAGGAGGATTACTGTGAGTTTGAGGCCAGCCCAGGACCCATAGTGTGTTCAGGACCAGCCTGGACTAGAGAGAGATCCTATCTCAAAAAAAGAGGAAGAAGCAAACCCCAGTAGCACAGGCTTATAATCCCAACATTTTGGGAGGCTGAGACAGGACTGCAGGTTCAAGCCAACACTGGGCAACTCAGGAAGACCCTGTCGCAAATCAAAAATAAAACTAGGCTGGAGATGCAGTGAGTGTGAGGCCCAGGGCTCCACTCCCACTACCCCTGCTCTGCCCACCCCGCAGCCGACCACACACAGTAGAGGGAGTAAATTTACTTTCAAGGACTCAAAATCTCTTTTATTCTGGTGTGTTCCTACTGCCTTTACTTTGACAAAGAACAGCTTGGAGAAGAACTCTCTCAGCCTACAATAACCTTCACTACTGTAAGTTCTGGATATTTTAGAAAAGGTTACTTGGCATAATCAGTTATGAAAAAAGGGGTCAGATTAATTTAACACTGATTTAGTAATTATTAAAAGCACTACCAGAAGAAATGCAGTGGAGGTATGACCGTATAATAATTTAGATCTGTTACAAACAGCATTCAAAGGACTGCTCTGGGAGCTCTAGGCCCTCCCCTTCCTACTTTCAACCTCACTTCCTCCCTTGTACTTACCACCATAAAATTTACTTTCTACTCTCAACGCCCCCCCCCCCCCGGGCTGCTTTCAAGGGCCGGGACAAAGGTATAACTTAGAGATGGACTGCTTGGCCTGGCTTGTGCAAGACCTGGGTCTGATGACCAGCCCCACCATCATAAGAAAAAGTCAAGTAGCTGTATTTTTTATAGTTTCAAATACACACCCAACAAAAACAGTAAATAAACTACCATTAAAATATTTTTTGACCTATATGCTGTAAAGTTTTGTATTCAAACTGTTTGAAAAACTTTCTTGAGGTCTTTTCATTGTTACGGTGCTTTCCACAAGTTACAGCATTCTAAGTTAATATGCAAATAAAACGTGTCAAGTGTTAGAAGACAAGCCTTTCCTACATTAAGGTCATGCCTGGCCCTCCAAGAAGCTAAATCCGAGATCCTCCGCCCAGGCAGGAGCACCCACTCACCTTCTCTCATCTTTTGATCTAATTCATCCAGGGTTGGCTCAATCAACTCCCAGCCATCTGGGGGAGCTTTCCGGCTTCTTTTAACTTTAGGCATTTTTTTCTCTACAAGATAATTTGCAAAGATCTGGGGGGAAGAAGAAAGAACTGGTAATGCCCAGCAAAATTATCCTTCAGAAGAGAAAACCATGTGACGTGCTGGCGGTGGCACAGCCCCATCTAGCAGGTGGGTTCTCCCACTGCAAGCAGTTGTGCTGGCCCAGCTGCACGGCACCCTTGAGGGGGAGCTGGAAAGTATCCTGAGGCTGGCACCAAAGAGTGAGGGGGTCATCATGTCCCCTCAGGGCCCACATATCCAGGTAGATGGTGCTTCCAGAAGAATCCTTAACTTCTGTGCTAACAACTACCTGGGCCTGAGCAGCCTCCCTGCAGTTTCTGGAGGAGTTTGGAGGCATCTCTAGCTCTGTCTGCTTTATCTGTGGAACACAGAACATCCACAAATGCCAAGACAGCCCACTTCCACCAGTGAGTGGGCGCCATCCCCTCTCCAAGCTGTTTCAATGCCAACACTGGCTTCTTTGAGTCTGCGAGGATGCGGTCCTGCCAGACGAGCTGAACCATGACTTCATCATAAATAGCATCTGACTGTGCAAAGCCCACAAGTGCCATTACTGCCACCTGGCTGACCTAGAAGCCACGCTGCACCTGATGGCCACTGATGGAGCCTTTTCCATGGAGGGTGACACTGCACCTCTGCAGATCTGCAGCCTTGCTTCTCCATACAGTGTCCTGGTCTTTGTGGATGAATCCCATGCCGCTAGCTTCCTGGGGCCCACAGGACACGGGGCATAGATGAGTCATTCACTGTGATGGACCAGGTCACTATAATCAGTACTATCCTGGAGAGGGCACTGGGTGAAACACCACGGGCTGAAGGACAGGGCCTGCGCTCCTGGCCCGACCTCTTCTCTAGCATCCTGCCCCCTGCCGTCACTGGCTGTATGTACAAGGCCCTGGACCTGCTCATGGGGAGCAGTAAATGACAGCCAAGACCCGGAGGCTGCTAGCTTTACGATCTTGGGAACCAGTCCCCGGATCTGCCCTGTGATGCCCAGCTGGCCTCTCTCATGGTAGATGACATGCTAAAGCCAAGCATCTTCATTGCCAGATTCAGCTACACGAGGTCCCCAAGGGCAAGGCCCTGTACTGGTGCAGATCTTAGAGATGCACAGTGAAGATGCTGACAGCTGCTCAGGGTCCTTTATGGAGGTGGGGCGGCTCCAAGGAGCACTGCTCTGAACTCTGTGTAGAAACAAGCAGAGCCGAGTCCCTGTTGCCACAGTGACAAAGGGGCCTATCACCAGGACAGAGGCTCCGACTCAAAGTGTAGGGCTCAGCTCAGTAGAGGCCTGTGCTTGTGGCTAGCCATAAAACTGGCCATGCAAAAAACAAAAAACAAAAAAGCCTTCATCAGCCACTGTTTTGGTACATGTTCAGTTCCTGGGCCCTGTACTGGACACTGAGAACACAGAACAAGACAATTAGAATCACCGTCTTAGCAGGTGACATTTTGGCAGGGAGACAGATAAGTGAAAAGGTAATTACAATAAACCAGGCGTGGTAACACACACCTGTAATCCCGGCAATGGGGAGGCTGAGACAGGAGGATTGCCCAGGGAGGACTGCTGTGAGACCAAGGCCAGCCTGGGCTCCACTGTGAGTTCAGGACCAGCCTGGGCTACAGAGAGAGACCCTGTCTCACAAAAAAATAAAAAGTAATTTTACAGTACTATAGAAGAGGACTATAAGTAAGGGAGCCAAGAGGATATTTTTTCTTGTTTTTAAAAATCATCTTTTTCTTTCCTTTGAGACAGGGTCTCACTTTGTAGCTCAAGCTTGTCTTAAACTCACTATGGAACACAGGCTAGTGGAACTCAGGGCCTTCATACTGAGCTATATTCCCAGACCATTTTAATTTGATTCAGAGATAGGGTCTAGCTAAATTGCTAGGTTCCCAGGTTGATCTTTTGATCCACCTGAAGAGGATGTGTTTATAAAGGAAAAGATGGCTGTAAAACCACAATACCTTAGGGATCCTTTTCCTAAGAGTGTAACAGAAAGATCTCTGGTCTCTGCAGTTATAAGCTTGGGTTCTTATCTGGCTCTAGCAATTGCTCTGTGACTCTGGAGTGATCACTTTGGTCTTCACTCGTGTCTGCAAATTAAGGGCACAGATTAGCTGATTTGATTGCCAAATTTTAATTTATTAATTAGCAGTAGTGGTAACTGAACCCAGAGCCTTTGCACTGAGCTACTTCTTCCGTACCCCTGTCCCTTTTTTTTTTGACAGGATCTAAGCCGCTAAATTGCACCGCTGGGCCTGAACTTTCATTTCTCTTGCCTCACCCTTCCAGAGAGGTGAGCTTACATGTATGCACCAGTAGACGCAATAAACATGTTTCATAAGTGAGGGAGTCAGGCTTGGCGGTACACCCCTAGAATCCCAGCACTCAGGGGGGCTGATGCACGAGGATTGCTAAGTTTGAGCATAGCCTGGACAACTTAGTGAAAAACCTGTCTCAAAAATAATAAAAAATGGGGGTTGGGAGCACAACCTTGCCTATTAAGCACAAAGCCCTGGGTTCCAGCACCAAATAAGCCAGGCATGGTGGCACACACCTGAAACCCCAACACTCAGGACCCGCCTGGACTACAAAGCAAGACCCTGTCCCAAATAAATAAATAAATAAATATTTTCAAACTACCCCGCAGCAGTTTGAAAACAGGAGAGAAGAACTCGGGTTCTCTCCTACCTTTAAGGGAAGGTTCACTCTCAGGTTCAATCAGTCCCTCCTACTGTAGGTGCCTGACGCTTTATATAGAACTTCCCGCTCTCTCTCCCAGCCTCTTCTCATAAACTCCCTAACAACTCTGCGCATACGGGTTCAAAACTGTAAGCGGTGGAATTGGGGTCGCATTACTGGGAACTAGCAGGTTCTACCTAAGCGTCTCCCGCTGGACGGTGCTGGCAGCGATCTCCCCTGCGCTAAAGCTACACATGGGTGGTATCCGGTCCTTGCCCAGGGCGCTCAGGCTACGACAAAGGAATCACTTTCCTCAGACCGAGGGAGATTCAGGGGTGCTGGCCCAACCTGGGAGCTAGAAGCGGGGGACATAAAGGTAAAGAGATAAAAAGAGGAAAGAAGGTGTGGGGCGGTATATAGAGAATGGGGCGAGGGAAAGAGAAGACGTTGCGGCCTGGATTGTAAGGAAGGCTCATAAAAAGGCCGACATCTGGACTAGTTTTAGAAAAAAAAAAAGTAGTATTTAGACAAAGAAAATAAATTCGGGCCCAAAAATGGTGTGAAAAGAAGCCTAGAAGGACAGAGCAAAAAGGGTGCTAAATTTTTCTGTCTGGTTACTCAGATCACCTTCCTAAGGCGTCTGGTCCGGGGCCCGGCCGTCGCCAAGTTACAACAGTCAAGAACAGAAGAAAAACACTCACCGGAAGCCCAGCAGAGAACACCGCCACTACTCTACCTACGGCTTCCGCCCCTCTGTTTCATGTCAAGATAAGGCCCCCGCGTAGCCCCGCCCCGCCCGGACAGTGCGTCATTATAGCTGTCCACAGTATTGCCTGATAGAATTCCGGCAGCGAACAGCAGGCCTGGATTCAGGCGACTCGCGGGACAGTCCAGCTCCCTACGCCAGCCTCTGTGAGGTCTGGGTCCTCGCGGTGAAAGCGGCGGCGGCGGCGCGCTGAGTGGCTTGGGCTTGGCGGAAGAAGTCGAGCCCAAGCTGTTTCCGGTTCCGGTGTCACTTCGAGGCGCCGCCGCCGCCGCTGCCGGAGCCGCGATGCCTAAAGGAGGTGAGGAGCCGGCGCGCTTGGCTCACGGGTGTGGAGCAGCGACCCGGGCCGGCTCCCTCTGTTCCCTTGTCCCGCGCGCGTCTCGGAGAGCCGCGCAGAGCGAGGCCCTCCCGCCGGCTGAGAAGCAAGCCCGGGCCTGGATGTCTGATTGTTCCTGTGAGGGGACCGAGCACCCCGTGTGGCTCGGAGACGGCGCTCTCGGGCCTGACGAGGTCCACGGGCTCTGGGGCCCCGCCGGCGCGGAGACCCGGCCCGGGGCCGCCTCTCCCAGCTTGGGGCGGGGGTCTGGAGCTTCCTCCTTCTAGGCTGAGCGGAGACTGAGTCGCAGCGTCCCGCGCTGGGGCCAGGCCCGCCTGCCCGCCTCGCGTTTCCCGTGTGGGCCCTCTCGGGCTCCGGCCCAGCCAGGCCCGCCTGGTGGACAGCACGATGCTCGGGAGCTTGCCAGGCTTGCCCTGGCTCCTCCCTGAGTGCCCCAGAGTGTGCCTTTGAGCCGGCCACACAGTCGGCTTGTGTCTCGTTATCTCACTTGTAAGTGGGGCAAAAATCGTATCTGCCTCGTGGTACTGGTGCCGGCCTTAACCTGAGTGACCCACATACGGTGCCCTAAGGAGGGCCTGGCAGGTTTTAAATGCCCTGTAACCCTGTAAGCATGAGCTGTCACAGATCCTGTAGAGTTTTGTGGTATTTCGCTGGCTCTCGATCGGGAAGGTCCGTGGCTTCACAGCCCTTTGCAGCCTGTCTTCCTTTTTGCCTTTAAGAATCGGTCGTCTGTTTGAATCCCTTCTACAACCCTCGTTCTGTGGTCTTAAACGAGTTACTTAACCTCTCCCACCTTCCTTCCTTCAGAATACTCATAATAACCCCTAGCTTGGCTAGTGGAAAGAGGAGTCGTAAAATGATGGCGTTCCCAAAGTGCCTGGCTAGCTCCTGGCATGGAACAGATGTTCAGTTCATATTGGTAGCTCACGTGATATTCTGGTCAGTGCACTCAGCCTACCAGAACATCTGCTTGGAGAGCTTACAAAGCTAAATTATTTCTGACTCTTTACAAGGGTTGCTTCTATTTAAAATACCTGGCTCTCTGATGAATTATTCTGTGGCTGCAAGGTCCATGTCTAGGGTTTCCCGGTCTTTCTACCGGTAAAAGGCAAGGGGATAGAGTGCTGAGTCAACCTAACTTACTCAGTTCTTGATTCCTGGCTCTAGAGCTAGAAGTTACAGTTAGAATATCTTAAATATGAATTCATGGCTGATTTACATGGCCTTTTGGCATGTAGACAGCTTTGTAAGCAGAAAGGTTTCCTTACTTGGGTTAACTTGCTCAAAAACACAAGAAAAGATGAAGGTGTTAGAACCCTAACATTTCCCAGAGAGCACAGGACCAACCCTGTTTTCACTGTGCTGTGAGCCATTTTTAAACCCATGAAGAGCTTCTGATGGAAGTTACTGTAGACCAAGTCAAAAGTCAGTATCCTCTAACCACACGTAGGGCGTGAGAGCCAGTTGTAACCAAATTTGAGTTGTTACCATTGCTTGGAATGTTGAGAGGGCAAGAAAGGGTGTTGGTTTTATAATGGCAAGGTTGTTGTCTCATAATAGGCCTTTCAAGAGTGTTGACTTAGATCCCCCCTGGGAACCCAGGTAGTCATTAAAAATGGGTGGTGTGGCTTCGCCACCCAATTATGGTGCTGCAGCTGCTGTCTAGGAAATCAGAGGAGGCCAGTATCTCTGCTGTTGTCTCCGGAGCCTAGCGCAGCCCTGTCTGAATACAGGTTCTCTGCACACATGAGGGACGCTGGAGAAATTAGGTGGGCCATATCTTCCAGGAAAGGTCCTGTGTTGGGAGGGAGGGCGTCCTCTTGTAAGACTGGTAGATGGTTTTAGCAAGGATTTATCTAGTGTTCTGGCTTAAAGGTCAGAATATAAAACTGATATGTTTAGAGGATGAACTCTCACTGCTTGTCACTGAGCCTATAGTCAGATTCAGTTTCTTTCTTTCTTTTTTTGAGGCAGGGTCTCGCTTTGTAGCCCAGGCTGGTCCAGAACTCACTTCGGAGCCCAGGCTGGCCTTGGGCTCAAAGCAATCCTCCTGTCTCAGCCTCCGGAGTGCTGGGATTACAGGCATGCGCCACCACACCTGCCTTTATGTGGTGCCGAGGAATCGAACTCCTGGCCTTGTGCTTGCAAAAACAAGCACTTTAACTGCTGTGCCATTCCCCCAGCCCCTCATTTTCAGCTTTAACTGTGTTTGCTAGTATCATTCCAAGCACAGAGATTTTGCTAATGATTTTAGGTTGCTTCCTCTTAAGGAAGCTTCCTCTACCATACCACTGTGGTAAACATGAATTACTTTATTCTCTTTTTTCTTTTCTGACACTTGCAGTAAATGGCTTGTGTGGCTGTGGTTATTTTTCTGTTGTTGTTTTGTAGTACTGGAGATTGAGCCCAAGGTATGCACACTGAGCTACATCTCCAGCCCATTTTTTATTGTTTATTTTGAGACAGGAGTCTTGCAGAGTTCCCAGGCTGGGCTCCAATTTTCCTCAGCCTCCCAGAATGCTGGGATTACAGGCCTGCACCATGAGGCCTGGCCCATGATGTTTTTGTTGTTCTCTCACCAAATACTGTATTAGAGAGATACACCTTAGCAAACATTTCTGTTGTGCTTATCCTGGGTCAGGTATCATTCTAACAGCTCAGCATATGTTAACTAGTTTATCTTTGTGGCAGCCCTTTGGGATAGGTACACAGAGGAAACTGACACTCTGGGAAGTTATATAACTACCGAGAAGTCACACATGTAGCTGAGATCTGAATCCAAGGCTGGGTTCCAGAATTTTTACTCTTCACCACTCTGCCTTGATCTTAAGTCTTCATTGGCTGCAAAGGAGACCAGCACTAACTCTTGTACCTATTGCTTTGTTCTGAGGATCAGATGAGCCTGTGGTGGTGATAGAACATTACAGGTAAAAAGCCCTGTAGGTACAGGAGGGGTGTAAACATTATATGTTTTTGTGCTTTTATCTGAGTTCTGCGTCCACTGGGCTTGAATTCTAACTGAGGGAATAAGCCAGTATTCTGTGCACTGTTCCCTGTGTCCTGTCCTTGAGTGTGATACATTGAAACCAGCACCTAGCTCACAGCTTGGTGGCACACTGGGTGGCCTGAACTGTTTCCTGGGTCCCTCTGAACACACGAGAGTTGGGGTGGTGTGGGTTCGGCTAGTGCTTGGTGAAGGGCAGGTGAGGTCTCCGGTAAGAATCTTCTGGGCCGTGGGTCATCGAGGCAGTGTTCTGTCACCTTCCTGAACGGCTGATTCCCTGCAGGGAGGAAGGGGGGCCACAAAGGCCGCGCAAGGCAGTACACCAGTCCCGAGGAGATCGACGCCCAGCTCCAGGCGGAGAAGCAGAAGGCCAGGGTAAGTCCGTCCCTATCTAGCTGTTGAAGTGGTCCAGGTTGCTTCTTTGCCTCTGTGGCTCCTAGAGAGGCCAGGTAAGGACTGTCACTCTCAAGGAGTAGCCAACATGTGATGGTGGAGAGAGCAGTGGACAGCAAATGTCAGCCTGGGACAGCTGGTCATCCAGTGACCGGATCACGTAGAACTGTGACTGCTTGGTTGCAGTTGCCTTAGTGGGTCCTGCGTTCTGGGTCCTGTGCCTGCCTTTGCAGTGCTGCTACTCCACTGACCTTTGTCTGTTCTCAGCGTGCGTTCCTTGTATCACTTGCTACCCTGCGTCCCCATCCTCCTTTTCCAGGTCCACTGCTCTGTGGCTCTTGCTGCTGTTACCCATCCTTTCCTCCCTACAAGCTGACTTAACAGTTCCCTCTTGTCGGTCCCGCAGTACTTTGTCTTCCTCACCACACCCTACCACCCTCTAAGAGGGGAAGGACAGAAGGCTTTTAATAGGGTATTTTTTTGGTGTGAAAGGTAGAAAGGCAGTTTATTTGTGAGGTGTGATCTTGGGAAGCTGGAGCATCAGGACAGCGGTTGGGCAGGCCTGCCTCCTAGGAAAGCTACCGCACAGCTGTGGTGGCAGCTGCATCCGGCTGGTAGGGCGTGTGGGCAGGACCATTGGTTTTAGCCCCACGACTGGTCCTCCTGAGCGGGGAGATGAGCTGCCCCTGGTGACTGTGAAGGGAAGCAGGCCCTTTTGCAGCTGTGAGGGGTTTGTTGGACTGTGAGGCTGCAATGCCACGTGAATAGCTTTCCTGTGTGACTAAGGTCCCCTACTGTAGGACCCAGTGATGCAGAGAAGGACCCTTGTCACACTTGGTCCCACTCTTTAGAGGCTTGATGTCAGAGTCCATAGTCTGAGGGTGGTAGTAGTGGTGGTGGTGGTGTCACAGTTGGGGTTTGTTTTGCATTTTTGATTCTGCAGATTTTCTTTTCTGAAACAGGAAGAAGAGGAACAGGAAGAAAGTGGAGATGGGGCTTCAGGTGACCCCAAAAAGGAGAAGAAATCTCTAGACTCAGATGAGAGTGAGGATGAAGATGATGACTACCAGGTACTGAGTCTGACAGTGCTGGGGCCTGGGCACATTCATTCAACAAACATTTCCCGAGTGCCTGTTTATTAGCATCATCAGTGGTAGATGCTACATTCCTTGCTCTTAGAGGTTGCCATTCTAATGAGATACAGATGATGAAGAAACAAGTCAGTGTACATTTAAGTATTTAAGTATTAGGAATAAAACAGACTGTGATGGAATGTGTGTGAAATAGTGTTTTAGTGATAAAATGCTTTACAGGCTGAGATGAAAAACGGGATGGAGATAGCCATGTGAAAACTGCTGTGCAGAACATATGAGGCAACCAGATCAACAGGTGCAGAGGCCCTGGGGGCAGCAAATCTCACAGGTTAATGAAACAGAGCGAGTGGGGTTGTGACTGAGTGGATAAGGAGTAACTGCGTGGCTTGGGGTGAAGGAGGAGAGACGGGAAAGGATTGGAAAGGGCAGGTGCTGTGCAGCCGACATAGAGGGCTGCATTTTACTTCAGTAAGGTGTGGGGAGCTGGTGGATTCCCTGAAATGGGAAAGAGATGACCAGGTTTGCCTTTAAAAGATTATTTTTAGGGCTAGAGGAATGGCACAGCAGTTAAAGCGCAAGGCCCTGAATTCAGTTCCCCGGCACCACATAAAGTTGTGTGTGGTGGTCCACACCTATAATCCCAGCACTTGGGCAGCTGAGGCAGGTGGATTGTTTTGAGTCCAAGGCCAGCCTGGGCTATACTAGTGAGTTCAGGACCAGCCTGGGCTACAGAGCAAGACCCTGTCTTAAAAAAATTAAAAAGGGGCTGGAGGAATGGCTCAGTGGTTAAAGCACTTGCCCAGCAAGCACTAAGTCAAGCACTAAGTGCCCAAATTTGATTCTCCAGCACCACATAAGCCGGGCGTGGTGGTGCATACTATTTCCCAGCTAGGGAGGCTGAGGCAAGAGGATTGCCATGAGTCCAAGGCCAGCCTGGGCTCCACACTGAGTTCAGGACCAGCCTGGGCTACAGAGTGAGACCCTGTCTCAAAAAAAAAAAAAAAAAAAAATCTTAAGCCAGGTGTGGTGGTGTGGTTGTACACATCTGTTAATACTGGCTGTCTGGTAGGCTGAGGTAGGAGGATCACAAGTGTGAATCTACCCTCAGCACTTTAGCAACTTAGTGAAATCATGTCTCAGAATTAAAAGGCCTGGGATGAAACTCAATGTGAAGGTCCTGGGTTTGATCCCAAGTGCCATCACCCCCCCCCCAAAAAAAAAAAAAGGATGATTTTAGTCTTCTCTGTGAAGAAGAGTGAATTAGAAGGTGTTGACAGTGGCATAAGAAGTATGAATGGGCTGGAGGAATAGCAGTTAAAGCACTTGCCTTGCAAGCTCAGAGCCTTGAGTTTGATTCCGCAGCACCGCATAAAGCCAGACGTGGTGGTGCAAGCCTGTAATTCCAGCACCTGAGAGGCTGAGGCAGGTGTCTTGTCCTAAGGCCAAGGCCAGCCTGGGCTACACCAGTGAGTTCAGGACCAGCCTGGGCTACAGAGTGAGATCCTATCTCCAATAAATAAATAAATAAAATGAAAAAAGAATTTAAAAAAAAGTCATGAAGATGTCTAGGAGTCACAGAAGGAGCCGTTGGGTGAGGGATGAATTTCAGGTTCTAGCATAGACATGTTTGCAGCGCTGGGCATCCCAGTGGAGATGTAAATGGGGAGCCAGCAGGTGGCATGTGGACTCGGAGTGGTCAGGTCAGTTGACATGTGAAAGCTGTTTCCCTAGTCACTTAAAGAAAGCTGTGGGTGAGAGGAATAGCACAGCATTTAGAGCACTTGCCTAGTAAGCACAAGACCCTGGGCTCGATTCCCTAGCACCACATAAGCTGGGCAAGTTGGTGCACATCTATAATCCCATACTCAGGAGGCTGAGGCAGGAGGATTGCTGTGAGTTGGAGGCCAGTTGGGTCTACCTAATGAGTGTACCCATACTGGCCTAGTCTCGAAAGAAAGAAAGAAAAAAAAAAAAGAAAGAAAGAAAGAAAGAAAGACTAGGATTTATACAGCCTGAGACTGAGCAAACCTCTTGGAAGAGTTTTGTTCTCATTTCATACTCATTCCCAAGCTGCATTCCACATCCTCCAGCCACTCTGGCTCCCCCCGCCCTAAGGCCCAGCATGTGCCCATTGTGGGAGAAGTGGCACATGAGAGTTCATAGGATGCAGCTTCTGAGGCTTAGCCCAAAGCGGGGGAGTCATGCTTGGTGTTGAGAGCTGTGGTGTGGAATGGGGTTCTCCTTGTATATGCTAGTTCCTGGTTGACCTTGAGCAAGTTATTTAACCCTGAGCTGCTGTTTGTCACTGCTTGGCAAAGGTTGGACTCTTCGTGCACATATTCATTGTCTTTGCCCTTCCCATGCTCGTGAAGACACTTCCAAGTGCTGTCCCTTCTGTGAGGCTTGGGCCAATCATCATGTGGCCTGGAGGTGGTGCAGTTTTCGCCCATCCTGATGGGCACTTGGGAGATGGTGAGATTGGCCTTCAGCGGCTTTACAGGTCCCAATCTTCTCTAATAGCCAGCTTCTTGCCTTGTCCTAGCAAAAGCGCAAAGGCGTGGAAGGGCTCATCGACATTGAGAACCCCAACCGGGTGGCACAGACAACCAAAAAGGTCACACAACTGGATCTGGATGGGCCAAAAGAGCTTTCAAGGAGAGAACGGTAATGTCTGCTGGGTCTTCTTGTGACCTGAGGACACAGGGTGGGGCGGGAGGGGAGTTGGTGTGTGTGTGTTGCTGAGATGCTGGCAAGGGGGAGGGAGGGAGTCCAGCTGTGTTTTCACTCTCCAGAGCTCTGCAGTAGCATCTCAGGAAAGCAAGCACAAACATCTGTTCTCTGGTAGACACGCTGTCAGGGAGAATAGAATGGCAGACTGAGACCTGAATATGGCACTTGAAGTGACAGCCCAGGGATGCCAGAGTGCCCTCTACTCTCTCCTCCAGGGCTCCCTGCTCACTCTTTCTGTTCCTGGCCTGCATCTGTCCATGTCCTGGCCGTGTAGGTCAGAGACCTGTGCTGTCTGAGGAGGCCCAGTGCAGGGAGGTGCTGCTTAGTTCAGCCACCTGCCCCGCGTCCCTTTATGTCTCATGTCCCCAAATGCCTACCCATGGTCTGTGGAAGGACCAGGCCCCACGACTGCCTCCCATCGTGTACTCCTGTTGGGTGCTGGTGTGACTGCTGATCTTCCCTGTCTCTTCCTGCTGCTACTTGCCATTCCCCCCCCCCCCCCCCCCCCCCCCCCCCCCCCCCCCCCCCCCCCGCCCCACCGCACTTTTCAAGACCGAATCTTGCTCTGTAGTCCAGGCTGGTCCCGAACTCACTGTGTAGCCCAGACCCAGGCTGGCTGGCCTTAAACTCTGGTCAACCCCCCTGCCTCAGTTTCTCAAGTGCTGAGATTACAGGCATGCAGCACCACACCCAGCTAATACTTTGTGTGGTTCTGGGGGATTGAGCCCAGGCCCTTGTGCTTGGTAGTAAGTGCTTTAGGTGCTGAGTGGTGCCCTGCTGTTTGCCATGTGAAAACTGTCCTCCCGCAGCCTGCTGTGTATCAAGTACACCCCCACGCCGTCCTGGGAGTGTGGTGTTCAACTGAACCTGTCCCTGGTGTCTAAAAGGTTGGGAACCACTGCTAGAAGTCCCTTGTGAAAATTAAACTGCAAATACCTTCTCATGATTGTGTGAAGGTTGAGATCTAGTACTCAGGTCCTCACACAGGATCAGGACTGGATTAGGTGCCTCTCTGCCTTTGAGTTGCTGAGGATTTACCCAGGACCTCGTGCCTGCTAAGTGGATGCTCTGCCATTTAGCTAGATATCTGGCCCTTGTGTCCTGACCTTTGGTGACCATCACGTGGCCTGAGCTCTGAGGCACCAGAGCCTGGCACATTCCTGTGTGGGGCTGTCTGCTGGCTGGTGGGGGGGGATGGGGGGGACGGGGACGGACTGTCTCCTCCCCTCTACAGCATGTCTTGTCCCGTCTCCTGGTTGAGACAGACGTGTGCTCATTCCCCTCCTGGTGGCGGAGTCTCTCCCTTTTGAGGTTCTCTCATCCTGTCCTGCCAGGCATAGCTCCTCCTCCTGGTTCCATGTGATCTCTGACCTCATTCCCTGTCCTCCTGGTCATCTCCTCCATCACATAGTTTACTTTCACTGTGGCTGTGAGACAGTAGTCATGGAGTCGGGCATTTTCCTGTGTCATCGTGGCTGGACCTTGTCCCCTGTTTTGCCAAGGCTTTCTCACAGGTGTTTGCCATCTGGGTCTGTTCCTTCTACTTGCTTGTTTGCTGAGTGTCCACCATGCAGGGTGCGTGGAGCCGGGGTCCCTCCCTCAGCCGGAGCGCCTCCTCCAGCAGAACTTCAGCCCGAGGCCTGCGCTCAGCTTCTCTTTCTGCTGTCACACCCAGCTCAGCTGACGGGTGGGAAGGCTATCCCCTGTGACACCATTTTATCCAAACAGAGAAGAAATCGAGAAGCAGAAGGCAAAAGAACGCTACATGAAGATGCATTTAGCAGGGAAGACGGAGCAGGCCAAGGCCGACCTGGCGCGGCTGGCCATCATCCGGAAGCAGCGTGAGGAGGCCGCAAGGAAGAAAGAAGAAGAGAGGAAAGGTGAACCCCCGGGCGGGCCGGCGTGGGCGCTGGGTCTGGGCGCGCCTCCGAGCGCTGCACTTACAGCCTGCCTGTGAGGTGGGCAAGGGCAAAGTGTCACTTGTCTGACCAGGTTGTCCTGCTTTGTAAAGGCCCATATGTGCAGGTAGAGGACATTCCTGCCCACCACCTGCCTGGGATGTCCATTCATGTCCTGGAGTCATAGGTGGGTTGGAATCTCAGCAGAGCAGTGTCTACAGTTACGGGAACACATGGGCCCCCCAACATGAATAGGCCTTAGAATACAGGGTATACCTTGAAGGCTGGAAGAGCCTGCTAAGGTCTGTTGCCTTGAGGACCCAGGAGGGCTGCCTGGAGTCACTACCATCCACCCTAAGGGCTTTCAGGGGAGTTACATGTGGATACATAATGGAACCACACCAGGTGAAGTTTGGCTGAGGGCTGCTGCTCATGTCGCTCCAGGCAGGCAGAGTTGTCAGGATTACTGAAGGCCAGGATGGCTGTAGGATCTGGTTTATAGGAGGAGGGAAGCCTTTTACTTTTTATTTTCGATTTCCCGAGAGGCTGTAAGAGTCCTTAGAGATCCTGCTGTCCCGCTTCTTTGCTAGAATATGATGAAATAGCTTTCTGTCGCCATGACAAAATACCTGAGGAAATCAGCCTAAAAAGGAAGAGTTATTTGGGCTCACACTTTCAGGTTTTGGTCCTTGGTTGCTTGGCCCTTGGCTTTGGGAGAGCCTTCTGGTAGAAGGGTATGGTGGAGCAGAGTTGTCCACCTCACATAGCCAAGAAAGACGGGATCCACTCTCTTCAGCCACAACCCACCCAGCCCCTAGGTGCCATCACCCCTGGAAGCGCATCTGTGAATATGAATCCATCCCGGAGTCAGTCCACTGATCAAGTCAGAGCCCTCGTGGTCCAGGTCCAGTCACATAGCTAAGCCCCACCTCTGCACCTGGTTGTGTTGGGGGCCAGTGAGCCTTTCGGGGATGCCCTGGGTCTGTTCCATAACACCTAGAAATGGGGAGTCAGTTGCTCAAGGGTGTTGGCCCCAGCATTGGAGGTAGAGTGATTCTGAATCCAACTTGGCTCACTTCAAAACCCCAAGCAGGAGAGGACTTCACATATAATTGTGTGGCTGTTGTTGATGATTTGAGACTTCAGATTTTCAGAACCCATAAATAGATGTTGGAATTGCAGGGTTCTGCCAAGGCTATGAGCAATTCCCAGGTGCCCACTAGATTGTGTGTTGTTGAGACTCAGGGGGGCAGCTTTTGATAAAGTGGTAGCAGCCACTCAAACACAGCAGGAATATCTGAGCATTACTGGTCTTACGGCTATGGCTGCAGCAGAATTCCTCTCCTGCCAGAGTGGTACCCTGGGCCCTTCCCCATGGTACTTTTCCTCACCTGCCTGCAGAACCATCTGCACGAGTGTTTTGTGAGATTCTAGACCTAAAGTTCTATGTGTCTGAGGAGTGTGGGGATATGGTTTTGCATGTTCTAACTCCTCCCCTTTCCTTTCCTCCAACCCCTTAGCAAAAGATGATGCGACTTTGTCAGGAAAACGGATGCAGTCCCTCTCCCTGAATAAGTAAACACGTCCTGTGGGAGGAGAGGCCAGGGAACTGGGCTGTGCTGCCAGGACCGCTGCCATGTCTCGCCCACCCTGTGCCCTGGCACTGCTGCAGCAGCCCCTCGTGGCCAGGAGCCCCTACAGCCTGGGGCCAGCTCTTCATCTTGGCACAGAAATCGTTTGGGGGGGCATAAGGGGAGGGCTGGGGGAGGGGCAGCTGCTATCTTTTGAGACGGGAAGATGCAGGACAGCATTTCATATGTAACCATTTGAATGTTTTTGCTGTTTTTAGAATTAAGAACCCTGGTTGGGGGGGTACCTGGGAGGTGAAGTACGAGCTTCCATTTGTCCAGTAGGTTGCACGTTATGGGTGATCATTGCAAGGGGTTGGGCAGTGCTAGCACGTTTGCAACAACCAGCCCCAGTCTCTGCTGCTTGGGTGCTCACTTGGGGCTGTTGTCCAGGAGCCTGTGGCCCTGGGTCCCTGAGGGTCATGGCTTCTCTCTCCCTGGCCAGTCTCTGACTAAGGCCTTCCCTCTGCCCTTCCTTGCCCTGTTCCCACTCTAGGCCAGGGCTAGTACCCATTTTACCCTGACCCATGGATCATTTCAGGAAACCTCCGTTTACTGTGCAGCACCCAGGCAAGACATGCACCACAAATTCAACTTGTATATTTGGCAGATTAAACTTGACATTATCTTAATTCTTGTTTTGCGATCTGACCTTTGGCTATGTGCCTGAGCCACTGTTTCCATGGTGTCACACAGGGGAAGTACCCTGACATGGATCAGAGCATATAGCAAACCTTCCATCAGGTGCCAGAAGCAGAGTGCAGGGGACCAGGCCCCAGCATCGTGGGAAGAGATCTTAAGTGCTGTGGCCAGGGATTGATGGACCTGGCTCCATGGCCGCTCAGGCCCTCTTGCGCTTGGCAGTACCCAGGGGCACCCCCTGGTGGTCACGGGCAGATTCTGTGCTGGAGGAAGCCTCCCAGTAGCTAATGGCTAACGCTGGCTGCTGGAGAGCTGCTGCTAAGTCCGGCATGGGTGGGACGGCAGCCCTGGCATGGGGAAGCAGGCTTGTGTGAGCAAATGGACCGCCTGTGGATTCAGGCCAGTGAGGGGACTCCATCGTGCCTGTCCTGCCTCTGTATTTATATTGGGGGCCACTTCACTTGGTGAACAGTGATTGTGTGTGATTCCAGCTGAGTGTTGGCATGACCAGGGCCGGGCAAGGTGGGGGTGTTTGCCTGAGGTCAGGCAAAATGACTTCGGGGTAGAGTTAGTGGCCTGCCTCCTGCTGCCTCTGCCACATGCCCCTGGGCCTGACTATATTGAAGGTCAGAAGCCCTAGAGCAGATCCCTCAGCTGCCAGCATCTGCACCTTGCCCTAACTTCCTGTAAGCTCTGGCACCTGGGGAGCAGAAGTTACCTCCCAGGTTTTGCCAGTGCTCCTACCCCTGCCCTGGAGGTCATGCAGCAAGTCTGTAGCCACCGGATGAGTTTCCAAGGTAGAGGAAGTGGCGGCTGTCTGGGAAGATTCTTCACTGAGAGGATGGTATAATAAGGTAGGTGTTCTATAAGGTGTCCTGGGAGCTGGTGGTCTGTCTGAATGGCTGGTGTCCCTTGGTGCTTTGGGACACTTGGGAGAAGCCAGAGTCAAGGGCTAGGAGTGTGGATTTGCAGGTCCTGCTGGGATGCACAGATGATGTGTAGACAAGAGTCGTGTGGCCTGGAAGCCTCTTCCTGTGGCTCAGCCAGGGACCCATAAGGATGCTCTGTAGTGGAGCCCAGGAGTCAGACTGAATCCTGACTCTGCCACTTGCTGTCTGTGGTACTGTGGTATTGGTGTTTAGGGTTTTTTGTTTGTTTGTTTGTTTTTTGGCCTGGGCTATATTCCTAGCCCTTGGTTTCCTCTTTGAAATGTGTATAACAAGGTTTCCTTGCCAGGCTGGGAGCATAGCTCAGCGGGTTGGAGTTCTTATCTAGTAAATGCAAGGCCTGGGTTTGACTCACAAGGACCATACTAACTGGGTATGGTGGCACATACCTATAATCCCGGACTTTGAGAGGCTGAGGCAGGAGTATTGCTGTGTATCCAAAGCCAACCTAGGCTATATAGTAAGATCCGGTCTCAAAAAAAAAAAAAACAACAACAAAAAAAAAAAAAAACAAAGGCAAAAATAGCTTCTTTTTGCCAAGGTGGGGACATGCTGCTATGTGTGTCTGCTAGGTTTTTCACTGTGTCCTCTGCCATTCCCTTAGCTGCCCAAGTCAGGTATCAGTTACCACCTCCTCCCCCAGCCCTGTCCTGTCAGCTTGTACCTACACACTGCAGCCACCTGTGGACCTGGTCTGTAAAACCCAAAGCTAGCTAACACAAGGCCCCTTCCTGTGGTGGCCTGGCTCCTGTGGTGGGCCTCGTCTCTCAACAGTCCCTCACCTCCTGAGGGGCCACAGTCCTGCTCCCAGCTCTCGGTGCGCACTGTCCCTTACCTGGAACCTTCTCAGCCCTTACCCCTCTCTTTACTGGCTCCCCACCGGACTGAGCTTGACAGCAGCAACTGTCTTCAGCTGTCCCACCAACACCAGCAAGCCCAGCCGGGCACCCTGCTGCCTATTGTCATGTGCAGCACCAAACAGGATTTAGATTCCCCTATCCGGGACTTCTGTCTGCCACTCTTGGAGAGGCAGTGCCATGTGATGCCTTATCCTGCTTAGGGTAGGCAAATGACTGAACGTTTGAGTTGTCTCCCAGCTGGTGCCAGGGTTAAGTCCAGGGCATCACACACTCCAGTCAAGAGCTCTGCCTCTGACTCACTTTTTAGAGGTTATGTTTCACTAAGTTGCCCAGGCTGGTTCCGAACTCCCAGCCCTCCTGCCTCAGCTTCCTCATAGTTAGGATTACAGGTCTGTACCACCGCACCTGGCTCTGGACCTGCAGAGTACACACCTAATGAGGGTGGCCAGTAGACTTGGGCACAGTGCCTCCTAGAGGCCCCCGAGGCCAAACAAGACTTTGCGTATTACTCAGGACTGGGAAATGGGAGGCCCTACATAGGCCCACTTGAGGTGAGCCACGAGGTGTGTGAATGCGTCTGCCCTGATGCACAAGGCCTGGTGACCGTCACTCGCTCCAGGGCCCACGTCTCATTTTGCAGTGGGGTAGCTCTGGCTAGGATTATGTTTACTAAAGAACACAGAAGCTGGACAGCCGGGCACAGGCCGGGGTCTAACAACTTCTGTCTCACCAAAGCTACCAAAGCAAAGAATGTTGGAACTCTTCCCCAGGGGAGGCCACGCTGCGGGCCCAGCACTAGAAGAGTGGGTGGTCAGGCATCTAGAGTCAGCCGCCTCCTACAGAGGGAAGGATAATTGACCGTCAGGGAGCCTTTGATGTCACCTGCCACCTGGTGGTGTTGCAAGGTACCTGTGTAGGGCTCTGTACTCGGCAGAGGGCAGAGTGCGTGCCTTGTGTGAAGTCCTGAGTTTTTCATGGTACTGCCAAAAAGACAGAAGGTCCTTCGGCGTAAGGATCTGTTTCACTGGCAAGCAGTCTCTGCCCACGAGAAAGCCACCCTCCCTCCAACACACAAGTCATGTCCAAAACTGGTAATTGTCTTTACCTCCATATTCCGAAGCAGCTCACGACCAGCATTGTGCTTGGGGGCCAGTTTTTTACAATAAATGAAAGCATTTCTTTAAGAAAAAGGCACATGTTCCTTGGGTAAGAAAAGCATCCTATCCATCCCCTCCCTGTTAGGGGGGCAGCTCCTACAGGGACTTGTACTGGTGCCCCAGAAGCGTTAGGCAAAGCAATCCCTCCCTGCCTCTTCTCCAGCGCGGGATGAGGGCAGTGTTGTCCACAGGTCACTTGATCTTGAGGTCCTTCAAGGCTGACTCCAGGCTCTGCAAGTGGCAGAAGGGACAGGCATGCTGTCAGCTGTCCCATAATTAGCCCCCTCCCAGGGGCCTGACTCGCATGCATCTTAGCCCCTCCACAGCAGGGGCACAGAAACTGGTCTTTGGAGGCTGGTACACCTGGGTTTGAATCCCAGGTGGCAGATACACAGGCTGTTGCCCAAGCAGTGCCTCTGTCCTACAGGAGTGAGAGGCAGGGACAGCCCAGGGCAGGGCCAACTGCGGTGCCTAGCTGGAAGCCGAGGGTGCAGCAAGCCTCACCTTCACATCCCAGATGCTCATGCCGCCGTCCATGCCCGTGGTGCAGAACTGTGCACACTTGGCCTTGCCCCCGCTGAGCACTGAGATCTGACTGTAAAGAGGGCAGAGTGTTCTGCGATCCCAGCCTGTGGCAGGCAGCTCCCTGACTCCTGGGGAGGCTGGCTCCTGTGGGAGGTGCTGAGGCAGGAGGTGTCCTCCAAGGAGAGGCCCAGGAGGCTACTCTGGGGACAGCAGTGGTATGCCAGGTACAGACGGCAGTTAGGGTAGAAGTCACACACTCAAGGGCTGGGCAAGGAGGAAGGACAGTGTGCCAGTAGTACGTGCGGGAACCTGGACAGAGCACCAAGAAGTAGGGCTGGGAGGACCCCGCTGGCCCGAAGTGTGCTAACAGCCAGAAGGGCTGCACAGGCCATTGGTCAGTGGGCCACAGGGCACCTGAGTGGGTGGGGGGCTGTCAGAAGGTTGCGCCATGCTTTCCCCTCTGATTGCCTGTTGGTGGACCCTATGGCCAGAGGGTCTCCTGTCCCCCTCTTCTGCAGGAGGCTCATGCAGGATCCTCATGGGGCCCCGTCCTGTGCCCACCCACAAGAAGCTCTAGTCACTTCCGGTGATACCCCAGAGAATGATAGGCCCCATGCAGTCATCTCAAACCGCAGAGCCGGGCTGACTAATCACCTCCACCTGACTTTTTTTTTTTCTCTTTTTTTCCTTCCCCAGTAGAGGATTGAGCCTAGGACCTTTGTGCTGAGCTACATCCCCAGCTACAGGGGTGCGTGGTGCAATCTAAAGAGGTCGACTGCTCCCTTGGCTAGGTCCCTCCTGGGCTCCACCGGTACCCAGCACAGTTCCCACTTACCTGACGCTGTTTTTGTGCAGTGAGTCCAGGCCAGACCCTGCTGCTGGGCCGCCCTCGGAACTTGCCTTCTTGTCAAGGTTCTGGAAGCGCTCGCGAGCCGTGAGGCCGCGCTGTGAGCTCTGCTTGGGCATGTCCAGCCGCCCACCAGAGCTCAGCGTTCCTGCAGCACCGTCGTAGGTAAACAGCACCGGGAAGCAGTCGTGTCCCTGTGCCAGGGTGGAGGTGCCGCTGAGCTCTAGCCAAGCCAGAGGCCACTGCCCCGTCCTCTGCCCAAGGATGCTAAGCTGGGAGGGCATCTGGTTCCCTTGCCCTGGGACAGAGAGAGCCCTGGGTACGCGGGATTGGACGCTGGGCAAGGCGCTGTAGACCAGCGTCTAGCTGAGACGTGTCTGGGATTCCCCAGGGGGCACCCCCAGCCCAGGAAGTTAATCTTCCTCAGGAGACCTAGTCGGCAAGAAGAAGGCTCCATCTGCCTCTGGCACCCCTGCACAGCGCATGCAAAGGGTGGAAGGGACTTGATGGGCAGGACAGATAGGTGAGCAGAAGGGGGAGCACAGTGGCCCATGCCCTTGTGGTACTGCAGATTGAACCCAGGGCTTATGCACTGAGCTGTACCCACTGCTCTTTTTATTTATTTTTTTCAAATTTGAGACAGGATTGCTAGGTCACTAAATTGCCCTGAGGGGGATTGGATTTCCAGTCCTCCTTCAGCCGCCCAGAGTGCTGGGATTACAGGCCAGTGCCGTCATACGCAGCTGAGTAGTGCCCTTTCTGGACACCAGGTGGGCCTGCACACCACGCCTGCCCTTTGGGTCACTGTGCTCATATCATTTGCATTGACCAGTAATTCTAAGCAGAGATGTTAGGACCCAGAGCATGACTGGTCCAGTGTAGGCTTCCTCCTCTCCCCTCGGGGCAACTGGGAAGGCAGCTGGAGACAGGGCCCAACACTAGGGAAAAAATCTTCACTGTGTTAAGCCAGTGGAGGTGGGGGTTTCCTGCAGCACAACCCAGCCTATTCTGCCCAATACCGATGGATGGCTGGGGAGAAGGAAGGCTGGAGAGCGATCCAGGAAGGGGTGGGGCACTGAGTTGTACCCGCCTACGGGGAGACCGGCTCTTCCTGGCCACTACCCTCCGGCCCTGGGCTGCTTACCGCGGCCACCAGGCTATTTTCAGTAATGAAGGTCAGGGCCAGCAGCGGCAGCGTTTCTGAGGCCAGGGTCGCCACACTGGAGAGGAGAGCAGGGTCAGCCACACTGCCTGGCCCTGGTCCATGACCTGGCTGTCCCACAGCCCCACCTCCGGATTCTGTACTCACGCCATCTTCTTACTGGCATCTGCCAGGCACACGGTGCTGTCGTGGCTGACCCAGGCCACACGGCTGCCACTGGCTGAGAAGCAGACGCCATGCACCCAGCCGCAGCTGCTGCTGGACTCGAACATGAGCTCCCCAAAGGGCATCTTGGAGCCCCACGGTGTAGGAGCTGGCCGTTCCTCCACTTCCTTGATGTAGGCTGAGAAGATCCTGTAGGGGTGCAGAGGGGAGACCCCATGCCACCCCCACGGCACAGCCTCAGCAGCAGCCAGGACTGAGTGTGGGCTCAGACTTGGCTCGGCGTGACCTCTGTCTTCCCAGTGGACAAACCTGGGCCTCAGTTCCGCCTTTCTGCAGTAAGGTGTGGCCAAGGGATCTTCCAGCTCAGTGCCCTGATCCCTGAAACCCCTAAATCTGAGAACTGGCCCAGTCACACTGTCCTCTCCCTCCTGCCCTCCTCTGCCTCAATCCAGTCCTATGTCCAGCTAGTTCTAACCTCTACCTCACTCTTTTTTTTTTTTTTTTTTTGAGGCAGGGTCTTGCTCTGTAGCTCAGGCTGGTCCTGAACTCAGGACAATCCTCCCGAGTGCTGGGATTACAGGTGTGTACCACAATGCCGGGCTTTTATGTGGTGCTGGGGAATTGAACTCGGGCCTTGCACTTACTTGCTAGGCAAGCGCTTCAGCTGCCCTGCCACCCCTTCAGCCCCCTCCACCTTACTTTCTTTTCAGCTGTACTGGGGACTGACCTAGGCCCTTCACACTGAACTATATCCTAGCGCTTTTAAAACGTTTTTTAATTTTGGAAACAGGGTCTCACTAAACTGGCCAGGATGGCCTTGAACTTGATTTTCCTGCCTCAGCCTCCCGGAGTGGATTCTGGGCATGTGCCACTGCACCTGGCTCAGGACCTCCTGACCCACCTGACAGCAGGGTGCCCACACACCACCTTCCCCAGCCTTCACATTCTCTCTGCACCTGCGGCCTCTGGAGGGGCCTCTAGTGCCGCCCGGTCCATTGCAAGTGGGCTGTGGGCAGCCGGGCGGGGTTGTCTGCCTGCAGCTGGGAGGAACTGGGGGTCGGTGGCGAGGGGGGCTCAAAGACTGGGCTCCGAAGTGCGACACTGTGTGCCAGCTGCAGATTCTTTACATTCCAGATCGTAAGATAACAAGGCAGGGTTTGTCCCAGCTTATCAGCCATTCACGCTTAGTATGAATAGGTCCAGAACTACAGGGACAAGGTTCTGGTGAGGCGGGAAAGGAGGCTTGGGACAAGGGACATGTCCTGCCACGACCCAACTTCAGGCTGCCCCGGGGGTCCTTCACAGGGGCAACTCTGAGGCCCCAGGTGCCTGCTGGTGGCAGCTCTGGAGCTGGTCTAGAAGGTGAGGCTCGGGCACCCCCACCACCCCCCAGCCTCCCAGGTGGCCGCCCCTGACCTGCACTTGAAGTCGCAGGAGCCAGCGGCCAGGAGCACGTTGTTGGGGTGCCAGTCCAGGCTGAGGACGGTGGAGCGGATGGGCTTCCTGATGTGCTTACACACCCACCTGGACATGGAGAGGGGCGGCTGGGCACCCGGCTCCACAGTCCCGGTGGGCTGGGTGCCCTGGGGCCCCGTGGGGTGGGGGCCTCTAAGCCTCAGGAGATCACCCAAGTGGCCGTGTGGTTGGTTGGCCAGGCTCAAGCCGCAGTCTTGCCTGCAGCAAAGCGGGCCCGGGGCGATTAGCACCCCTCAGGCTAACCCGCAAGGACTGCTGTCAGAGCCTCAGCGTGCTCATCTGTGAAGTGGGGCACGACAGACCAGCTCACGGGGCCATCAGGAAGTGCTGACGTGTGGGGCCTCAGGCAGGTGCCGCGGCCCGTCGTCTGTGTGCGTGTCATCCCGTGAGGCCTAGCCAGGCCATCTTCCCTGGGGTCACGTAAGCAGGGCCTCACCTGGTGCTCTCGGAGAACCCTCTAGTGCTGCCCCCTGCTGGCCCGCAGTCCTGGTACCCCCCAGCTCCGCCCCGCCACTCACCAGTCATTCTCCTGCTCGAAGTAGCAGATGGAAATGACACGAGAGCCGCTGCCCACGGCAAACTTGTTCTCGTTGGGGGACCAGCGCACGCAGCGGGCAGCGCGGTTGATCCTCAGGATGACCAGCGTGGGCTTCCACGCGCTGCCCTTCAGTGTCCACACGTAGGCGTTGCGGTCTGTCCCGCAGGTCACGATGCGGTTACTCTCCGGGGCCCAGTCGATGCCTGTGGGCGGGTGGGGCAGAAGGGACACAGCACGCTGGAGCCACCTAAGCCGAGACCACCGCAGTGGCCACGTAGGAGGGGCTTCAGGGCCGCGATCTGGCGGACACTGCCTCCGCCCAGCCGCGACACCTTCAGCGTCACTGGGAGTGACCCTAGGGACTGCTGCCAAAGCTCTGGGGTTCGTTACAGCTCTCCCAGGCCACCGTCAGGCATGCTGGAGGGCAAAGCCAAGGGGCGGGAAAGAGCGGGGCTTGGTCGTTCTGAGCTGCTGGGCCAAGTCTTTCCAGAAACCCACAACTCTGTTGTTTTTAAAACATAAGCCAACATAATCTCTTTATAACCTAAGGCATTTACAGGGGTATTCCCTGCAACTCCCTCTCTCCTAATGCCGTGTGGGTGCTGTCTTTGTCCCGGCTTCCTTCAGAAGAGTGTGGCGCCAGCGGAGCCACCTACCTGTCACCTGCCCGTTGTGCTCCTTGAGCTCATGCACCTTGGTCCATTTGGCTCCACTCTTCTCGTAGATGTGCACCTCGTGGTTATTGGGGCAGATGGCGATCTCTGTGGGGAGGGAGGGGTTCTGGGAGTGAGCAGAGGCAGGAAGCCCAGCACGCTTCCCTTGGCACCGCCACCAGGAATTCCTTAAGGGTCCACCTGGGCAGCACCTCACCCACCACACCCTGTCTAGGAGGGGTCTCCTGTTGTCCCTCAGACCCTGCTAAGTCTGGTCCCTCCCTTTCGTCCGCTGGCATGGCCCTGATGCTCCCATGGAAGTCTCCCTGTCCCACCGCTCTGGCCAGCAGGGAACTGGCAACTGCTGTCTGCCCACCACGCCCATCTCCTGGCTTCTGTGTGGCGGCGGCCTCGCCGCCTCCGGGATTCTGTGGGTGTCCTCTCCCCCGAAGGCCTTTCCTGTCACCCCCCTCACCCCCCATCCTGTGATACATCCACACTGCTTCTTTATTTTGGGACAGGATTTTGCCCAAGTCGGGCTCAGCTGTCCTTCCTCAGCCTCCCGAAGTGCTGGAATTACATGTGTGTGCCACCACATCTGGCTCCCCACCTTTTTAAGGATTTTTTTGGGGGGAGGGAGGAGGGTCTTCCTGTGTAGTCTAAGCTGGCCTCAGAAGTTGCTCTTCTCCTGCCTCAGCCTCGAAGAATGCGTGTAGAGATTACAAGCCTGTGCCAACATGCCCTGCCCGGCTACATGTTTACAATCTGGCATCTCTGGCCCCCAGCCTTCCCCCAATCTGGTGTGTTTTGCACAGTGTACTCCAACTCCCGTCACCGCAGGGTCCCGCCTACACTTCCCACCCCTCCACCAAGGCCCAGGCTGCAGTGCCCCACTGCCATGCCGGCGCCAGCACCCCGGCGGGCCCGGCTGCACCTCCTCCTGCTGGTCACCCTGCAGGTTCCTGAAACCTCTGTCATGTGTCCTACCCCAGGCTACGTCCCTGGGGCGAGGGAGTGGGGACCCTGGCGGAGCCCGCTGTGTCCCACCACCTGCTGCGGTCTAACGGGTTCTGCCCTGGGCCGCGCAAGCACTCACGGGTGCGGTCCTTGTTCCATGCGTGGCAGCTGATGGGCTCCACCAGGAAGCTGTGGTACGCCATGGCTGCTCAGCTCCTGCGCCAGGAGGAAAGAACCCAGGTCAGCGCTGGCCCTGCCCCGTGGCTGGACACCAGGAAGGGCCCCATCTCCGAAGGGCAGCAGTTTGCAGAGAAAGATGGCAGAGAATATGAAGAGCCTGCAGCACTGCTGTGCCAGCCGTGTGACACGGGGTCATTGTTTCCCTTCCCTGAACCATGATCTCCTCCTGTGCAGAATGGGAATAGGAATTCCACCTGCCCCAGACGTGTTAAAAGATGTCTACACCTGCTGTGTGGTGGGTGCTCATGAGGTGGCAACCCCTGGTTCATGAAGGCTTACCTGGAGTCAGCCTCCCACAGGGGCACACCCTGCCTCAGGTCCCAGGCCGTCGTGGTTCCTCCCCCAAGTACCTGCCCCCTCAGCCTGGGACCTCCCACTGCCATTCAGGGCTGACATCTGAGGAGCTCACGGGCAGCCCTGCCCAGCCAGTCACCCTGTGGCCTGCCATAAACACTTACATGCAGCACGAGCCCTGGGGGATTCCACAGCAAAGGACAGATGAAGCTCAGGCACATACACGCACACACGTGTATGGGCAGGGACTGTGTCTGTTTACCCTGTGCCTACAGGAGGACCCCACGTGGGTCGTCGTTAGTATCTGCTGAGAACGTTAGCTGGACGTGATGGCACTGGCCTGTGACCTCTGCACTCTGGGAGGCTGAGGCAGGAGGGTCACAAATTTGAGTCACTTCGAGCAACTCTAGACAAGGCAAGACCGTGTCTCAACTAAAAAAATGGGCTGGAGAAGCAGGGCCTGGAGGTGCGAGCCTGTAACCCTAGCACTCTGGGAGGCCAAGGACAGAGGGGTGCAAGGTCAGCCCGGCCTGCGCAGCTTAGCAAGATCCTGCCTCAAAAATCTGTAAGATTGGGTTCGGGACACAGCTCAGTGCACAGGCCCTGGGCTTGATCCCCAGTGCCTCCCTGCCCCCACCAAAGGTCTGGGGATACACCTCCATGTGAAGGCCCTGGGTCCTATCCCCAGGACCAGAGAAAAGAAAACAGTGAATCTGTGTACATGGGCTCTCACAGCCACACACAAGCATACTCTTGCGAACGTGAGCCCACGTGGCCAGTTTTACGCACAGCCTCTTCCCCGCTCCTCCTTCGAGGACCTCTGTGTAGGGCAGAGGCCCCGGAAGCACCGTGCCAAGCCTCCGCTGGACGGCTGGAGGGAGGCTGGCGGTCATCGGGATTTCCCTGAGTGCTTCCTGGTGGCCCCCACCAGGTGAGCTGACTCTGGACAGGAAGGCTGGACGCTGCCTGATGATCGGCGACTCATCTGTCCCTGCCCCATGACTCAGGAGGCCACCAGGGCGGCCACAGCTAAAGCCAGAATCCACTTCTACCCCACCCTTCTCCTCAAGGGTCCAAAAGAGAGAAGGCCCGGGGCTGTGGCCCCGGGGGGCACAGAACCCGGCTTCCAGCACCAACTGTGACACCCTACCAGCCCAGGCACAGCCCGGAGGGTGGAGCACGGACAGAAGCAGCTGCATCTAGCAGCCCCCACATTTTCCTAGGAGGTAATGCAGCAAGAGGACTTGGGGAGCCCCGACCCCATTTCTTGGAAGTGAGGACTTCTAAGGGGGACAGGTAAAGGCCGGCAAAGACAGCCATAGGTGGGGCTGGGGTGTAGCTCAGAGGTTGGGGCCCTTGCTTAACAAGGGCCTGGTGAATTCCCAGCACCGCATAAAGGTCAGCTGGGGTAGGCAGCGCACCTGTTAGTAGAGCCCTGGGGAAGCTGAGGCAGAAGGACTGCTGCGAGTTCGAGGCCACCCTGGACGACACAGCGGTCAGGCCCGGGGTACTACACAGGGAGACCCTGCCTCAGAGACAGAAAGGTGGCCCTAGGCAGAGTGGCAGGAAGAAGGGACAGCCCAGGCCACTCCGTTAGCCAATCACGTTTTAGTGTGACTTGAGCTACACTAACCCCTTAAAAGGTCAGGGTGGAGTGAAGGGGCGGGCGGCGGAAGCCTTGCCTGCAGGCCATGTGATGACTTCCTAACACCTTCCTCTTTTTATTTACTTATTTTTTTTTTAAACAAAGTCTCCCTCTGTAGTCCAGGGTGACCTGGAATTCAGCAATCCTGCCTTGACCAAGTGCTGGGATTACAGGCTGGCTCTCTCTGTCTCTCTCTCTGTCTCTCTCTCTGTCTCTCTCTCTGTCTCTCTCTCTGTCTCTCTCTCTGTCTCTCTCTCTGTCTCTCTCTCTGTCTCTCTCTCTGTCTCTCGACAGGGTCTTGCTCTGAGGTCCAAGCTACTCTTGAAATCACTGTGTGGCCCAGGCTGGCCTCAAACACAGGGCAATCCACCTGCCTCAGCTTCCCCAGTGCTGGGATTTCAGGCATCACCACGGCCAGCTTTATGTGGTGCTGGGGATTCAAACTCAGGGCCTTGCGCTTGCCAGGTAAGCGTTTTACCCGCTGCGCCACTCCTCCAGCCCCTCTCCTAGCTTAAATACGGGCCTCTAGTGTGGTTCGGGGATCACTTTTTTCTGGGCCAAGCGGCCTTCAGAGCCTCTGTTGCTTAATCCTCCCCAGGAAACCATGGAACCCACCCCCACCCCTGCCAGCCAGCGCCGCTGCTGCAAAGAGCTCTGGGGAAGCCAGCTTGATGATTTATTTATGGTGCTGGGGATGGAACCCAGGGCCTCCCAGGCCAGGCTAGAGCTCTGCCTCCAAGCCACATCCTGGGCACCACCCACCCACTAGTGACCTGGCCCTGGAGGGTGGCAGAGGCCACAGTACTTCCATCACCTTGGCCGCAGAGTGAGGCCCCAGTCCCTGACAGACTCCCAGCTGGCACGAAGCCGCCGCCTCCACCGGGGCCGGGTCTCTGCACTCCAGGTGCGCCGCCCACGCCGCGGTGCCCAGTACCAGGACTAGGGAGGGGCGGCGCCGGAGCTGGGCTTCTCGGGAGGGACCTCCCGGAAGGCGAGCTCCGCGGGCTTGGGTCTCTGAGGCCAGGCAGGGGTCTATCCCTGAGGTGCCAGACCTAGTGCTGGGGCGTGCCGGCTAGGGATGCAATGTCCCTCCAACGCAACCCCACAAGGCCTGGGGCTGCCCCGTGGGGGAGGCCACGCTTCCGGGTCTCAGGCCTCCGTGTCCCCTGGCTCTCGGTGCCGGCTGGGCGTCCCCAAGATCTCCATCCAGAAAGGGCTGGGGCCGGATGGGGCGCGGGCTTCGCACGTTTTTTCCCGAATCTGGAGGTCTGGCCGTGAGGCCAAATCACGCCGCCTGGAGGAGCGCGGACCTGGCCACAGGCAGTCCGGGAAGTCCCCGCCCTGCGACGCCGGAGGCAGCTGCCAGCGGGCCATCTCGCAGGGGTGCTAAGCTAAGTGTTACTCAACTTCCTGTTGTGGGCCAGAGCCCCGGAGGGGAGCAGCCTGCGCCCCATCCTTCCTCCCGGACTGGCTCTTCGGGTCTTACAGAATGAAAACCTTCCTCAGGCACCACAAGGCACCCCTCGAAACGCACAAAACGCAGTGCTGGCAGGGCTGTGGAGAAGCTCCCGTCTGATGCTGTTGGCTTCGGTCTTTCGGAAGAGCCAAGGTGGCGACTCTCACTGTCACAACTGTGTAAGGAAACTCGGCAGAATCATCTAACAGGAACTGAAAGGCGGCTCACGGTCCGGTCCCATACCCCATTTTGGTACTAAAAAACCAGCCACGAGCATTTTTGTTTTTAGGGAAAACATGGCCATTGAAACTCCAGCAGTGCCGGGAAACCCGGATGAAGACGAACGTGAAACAATAAGTGGACTGATATTCTTAACAGGTGGGGGAGACTGCTGGGGCGCAGCTGGGTGGCAGAGCTGCCTGCCGGGCATGCGGAACTCCCCAGGTTCGAGCCCCAGCCTCAAGAGAAACCAAAACACAAGCCAGGATGCTCCTAACAGCACGGACCCATCCCCGGCTCGGCGCACAGACCTAGGATAAAAATCCCAGACCTTCCTGGCGTGCACTTGAGACTTCAGAGTTTACCCGTAGCTTTCCCGCTCGTTTTCTCATCCCCGAAGCAACCCTACTTTTTGTTTGGTACAGGAGGAAACTGAGGCGCACAGCAAACAAGCCCCTCAAGGTCCCACAGCCTGGTCCCGAGGTCAGGTGCATCCGGAAGCTCTGATCCAGGCTCCCGGCCTCGCAATGCCCGGGACAGACACGTTGATTCTGTCCACAGGCCTGGCACATTCCCAGAGGGCGACTCCCACGCAGCACGCACGCTGCGGGGCAGACAAACAGCCCGCGGCACTGAAAGCTCACGATCTAAAAGGTCCCCATTTCTCGGATAAGGAAAGCTGAGGGGAGACTGGGTGGCCTGCCCACGTCATCGGCCGGTGAAGGAAGGCGCTGGGCCTCGGTCCCAGGCCCCCCGGAACTCCGCACCGCCCCGGCCAGTGGCCCGGGGCCAGACCGTCCCGGGCCTGGGCCTAGGCTGCTGGCTCCGGGCTAACTATTCTGCCACGGCCCGCGGGCCCGGTATGCAGCGGCGGCCGGGGCCAGCTTGCGGGACGCGGGCGGCGCCGGGCCGGGGCGGGGCGGGCCGGGCGGGGGCGCCAGCTCATTTCCCGGCGGCCAAACCCGGAAGGCTGGCGCTGCAGGAGCAACGGCGGGGCGCGGGGCCCGCTGCCCCAGTAACGGGGAGACCCGGCGCGAGCGGCAGGGTGCGCGGGCACCCGCCCGGCCCGCTCCCTCCCCGCGCCCCGGCCCCACGGGGGCCCGCGACCCCTACGACCCGCGCGCCCGCAGGCGGCGCCCCCCGCGGCCCTGTCCCCCGCGCTCCCGCCCCCGCGGCCCTGTCCCTCCCGCCGGCCCCGCCGCGCCGCCCGCCCGCCTCACCTGCGCGCCGCGGCGGCGGACTCCGGGCAGTCGACGCGCCGAGCCGGCCGTGCGCCCCGCGCCGCTCCGCAGCCTCTCACTTCCTCGTGGGCGGGGCGGGGCCTCGCGGACACGCCCCACGGGGTGGGGGCGGGCGGGGGCGGGCGGGAGCCGGGCCCGCCCACGCCTCGGGACTAGGGGCCGCGGTAGGGACCGCCTCGGAGCCGGCCGGCGCCGCTCCTTGCGACCCGGGCGGGGAAACTGAGGCAGGGACAGAGGCGCGCGCCCGCGGCCACCAGGAGCGGGCGGCGGGGCGGGGAGCCCCAGTCCCGCGACCGAGCGGGCGCGTTGGGGCCGCCTCGTTGGCCCGGCCCCGCCCTCCTTGTCGTGCCGGCCCGCTACTTTCCGGGAGCAGGGAGACGCGGTACTGGGGATTCGAACCCGAGGTCTCGCGCTGCGATACATCTCCAACCCTTTACTCTAATTAATTAATTGATTGTCGAGACAGGATCTCACGCCGCGGTCTAGGCGGATCCTGAGCTCTCTGTGTCCGGGCTGGCTCCTCCTGCCCCAGCCTCGGGAGAGCGGGGTTACCGCGTGCGCCCCACGCCCGGCTCACTTGGTGGTGGGGAATCGAATGCAGGGCGCGGTGCTTGCCAGGCCAGCGTTCTTGGCAATCTCCAGTCTCCACCTCCTTTTATTTGGGCGCCGGGGTCTTAGCAAATTGCGAAATTAGCTGGGCGTGGCGCGCGCCCGCGATCCCCCACGGGCAGTCGCCGTGTGTGCCTGTGTCCGAGGTCAGCCCGGGCTGCGTCCCGAGTCCAGGATCAGCCTGGACGACACGGTGAGACCCTGTCTCTAGACCAGGACAAACGCTGAGTTGCCAGGCTGGACTTGACCTTGCTATCCTGCCGCCCCCTCCCAGATTTTTGGGATGGCAGGCGAGCACCCTCGGGCCTGACGGGATCTTCGCGGCTCCCAGGGAGTCGCTGGTCGGACCCTCCAGGTCCAGGGGCTCTGCCTCGCGCTACCTGCCACCTTGGGCGACTCCTGCCGGGTGTCACTGAGGGTCTCCGAGGTGGCCTTGCCCCGTGCACTCGCACGTGAGGAGTGTCCTGGAGGCTCCCGACAGCAGTGCCGCTCGAGACACTGAGCCCGGCCCCAGGGAGGGCCGAGAGGGCTCCGCGTGTCAGTGTGCAGGACCACCCAGGCTGAGGGGACACAGGCAGCCTGTGACCCAGCGTCCCCCACCTTGCGTCTCCTGTGGGGTTTTTCAGAGCCACGCGGTGGCTTTACCCAGGAAGTGTTTCAAATGGTTTGTACCTTGCTCTCTCGGGACACGGGTGACGCCTGTTGCTTCCCTGGCTGTCATTCTGTTCCTCTGCGCCTGTGTGGTTGTCCAGGGACTGACCCCAGGAGGCCCGGGTGGGCTACCTCCATCAGCTCATGGTGTTCCCTGTCCTTGTGATCTAAAATGGTCCAGTCAAGACAGACGTCTGTAATCCCTGCTCTCTGGAGGGCTGAGGCAGGAGGACTGCAGGATCGAGCCCAGCTGGGGCAGTTCGGTGAGGCCCTATTAAAAAAGCAGCCTAGCTGGGGTGACGCTCAGTGGAGAGGAGAAAACTGAGTCTGAATCCGGTGCGCCGCCGTCCGGTCCTGTGGCTTGGGCCGCGGTGTAGCCGGAGGCAAGCCGCTCTTGCCGGGCTGTGTCCACACCTGTGCTGGGGGAGGGACCTGCGTTACCAGGCGCCACCACAGGCCTGCCGGGGAGGGGGAGGGCCTGAGCCAGGGCGGCGAGTTCTGCGGACTTGAGCGAAGCATCCCCGGGGCAGGGGGCTGCCGGGTGGAGGAATTTCCCGGGGCCTTCCGGGACCAGCCTGGCAGCTCTGGGCTGCTTCCTGGAAGGCGCAGTGATCGTCCCGGAGGAAGGGCCCGGCCGGCGCGCTGCTGTCCTCACCCGCCGCGCGCCTCCTCCCCCAACTTTCACCTGGCTGACTCCAGTCACCGCGGAGCCTTGACCAAGGGCGTGGGGTCCCCAGAAGGGCGCTCACGGTCCCTTTCCCTGAGATCGGCGAGGTCCTGCACCCTGCTAGCGGGAGGGAGGAGGGAAACCTGGGTGTATTTATGAGACAAAGCCTTGCTAAATCACTAAGTTGCCCAGAGTGGGCTTGAACTTGTAATCCTCCTGCCTCCCAGAGAGCTGAGATCATAGTCCTGGGCTACCGGCCAGGCTGTAATCTCCTTTTGCCAGTGTCGTACCATCCTTTGAAAGGCACGGCTGCCAGCCCGAGAAGGGTGCCAGCCGGACGCTGACCACTCCGGTTTCCGGCGCGGAGATCGGGGCGTGGTTGTGCTCGCCACTCCGGTCCTCGTTTTCCCGCTGTGTATTTCTGCCTCACCGGACGCTCCTCCGGTCACCGCGGCCACACTTCAAGTCTGATCAGGATGGACAGACTCTGTGTGGCCCCGCTAATCTCTAAACCGAGATGGGGGTGTCCCCTTTTTCTCTTCCCATCCATCACGGCTCTGGTACCTGCCACGTGCCCTGTGCGCCCGGGCAGAGGCTGGATGCTACCCCGGCACCTGACCCCAGGCCGCTCGGCTTGGCGGCTCCTTTGCTGCTCAGGCGCAGAGCGCAGTGAGCCGAGCACCTCCTTTGCAGAAGGGCTGTACCACTGAGGCACAGTGCTCTCACGGGGCCGTGCCCACACCTTCTAATTTTCGATTTTGAGACAAGCTCTAAGTTGCTCCGGCTGGCCTCAAACTTGTGATCCTTCTGCCTCAGCCTCCTAGAATGCTGGGGTTTCAGGCCTGCACCACCATGTTCAGCTTTGACAAATGCCTCTTTCCTCTTTCTGGTTAAAGGATGTATAGGACGATACTATTTAAGAAACAAATATAAGGTTTTACCTAAAACCTAAAAATGAACTAATGAGGAATTTTCCCACATCTTCCCACTAGGAAATAGTTTAAGGAAACAAAGCCAGAAGCACATTTAGGGTTTTTATTTAATTTCCTCGCAGACAATGTACATACCCACTTCCCCTTTCCTTTAAGTTAGTGTGACGGTTTTTCATAATAAACTACTTAAAGAGAAGCTCTGGTCAAGAACAGAATGAAATCGCCAAAACAAAGCCACTGCTGACTTTTTAAAAAACCGACACTTTTGCTGTTTGGTTATTTTCAAACAAAAAACGGGCTATTTTTTCGTGTACAGTGTACAGTGTTTCCTTGGGGCTGGCTTCCTCCCGGCATGCAAAGGGCAGGGCACCACGCAGCCAAGGCTCGGCTGGATGGCGGACGGCGGAGGCTCGCTCAGCTTCACATTATTCGGAGGCCCTGGATCGAAGACTCTAAGGTCTGGAAGAGGCAGAACAGCGGTCACTTCCCGGGTGGCCCAGCCTGTACCCGGCGGGTCTACACGGCCTCCCCAGCACGTGCAGAGACGCTGGAGACCCCGCCTGCACGCCCACCCCTGGCCTCACTGTCCAGCCACAAGCTCTGGGCCTACGTCTCACTCCTCACTCTTGTTTTTTGAGGCAGGGTCTCGCTCTGTAGTCCACGCTGGTCCTGAACTCACTATGGAGCCCAGGCTGGCCTTGGACTCAGGACAATCCTCCTGCCTCAGCCTCCAACTGCTGGGATGACAGGTGTGCGCCACCACGCCCAGCTTATAGAACACAGGCTAACTTAAAAAGTAACTGATCTCAAGTTTCTCAATTATGTGCCAGCTGGGTGTGGAGAACATGCTTGTAATCACAGTGGTAGGGGAGGCTGAGGCAGAAGGATTGTAAGTTAAAGTCCAGCCTTGGCAATCTAGCAATTTTTGGAGACCTTGTCTCAAAATTAAAGAAAAAAAAAAAAAAAGAGGGGGTGGGGCTCAGTATGAAAGGCTTCGGGTTCAATTACCAGCAGCTTGATGGCACAGATTTTTTTGGTAGTGGTTCTGGGGAATGAAGCCGGGGCCTTCGCACTAAGCTATATCCTTAGCCCTTGTTTTCTGCGTTGAGACAGGGTCTTGCCAAGTCGCACGGGCTGGGCCTCAGCTCGTGGCCCTCCTCTGCACAGCCACGCTCTACAGTGCCGAGACTGCACATGTGCCCACATCCCTTGCCACAGTTTATATTCCAGTTACTGACATAGTTTTGGTTTTCCTATAAATTATATAAACTGTGCCTTTCCTATCTAACTTGATTATGCACAAACACTTTACGGATTTTTAAATTCCATTAAGACAGAGATTAGAAACCTTCCATGTTCCTGTCTGGGTCACTGGGGTCGAGTGCCCACATACACTGCCCGCCTCTCCCCACGCGATATGCCCGAGTGGCAGGCACTCTCCTTAGCAGCTCTGCTGCAGCCAGCCCGGCGCCCTGCACACAGCAGGCGTGGACAGTGTATGGATCACAGGGAAAATGCCCCAGGACTTCCAGACTCAGCAGGGGACAATGACACCGAAGCGAGAGGCTGGTGTATACAGCAGAAAGGAGCAGGGCAGCGGGCTCTCCAGGTGTCTCCTGAGCTGTCCACACGGACCCTCACCCAGGAGGGAGGGTGAATCAAGGCAACGCTCAGCCCTACGTAAGGCTGCGCTGGAGTTTAGCAGCTAGGAGAAGCGCCATTCCGAGCCGCGGGCAGGGGCTGCAGCCTTCCTCTTCCCCTGACCCTTCGGGTTCTCTCTCACCCTCCAGCCACCAAGGCTCCCTGGACAGCGCAGGCCTCCGGGACCTGCCCCTCACGGTCACGGGGTCCTTCCCCTACGCCTGCTGGCTCTCCCCAGCGCAGCCCTACCCTGGCCACCCCGGCCGCTGGGGGTTCCCGGCCTCAGCAGATACCTGCGGCCCAGGCCAGCCTCCCTCTGCTCTTCCTCAGTGAGCCTGCTGCGGCCTGAGCCCAGTGCGTCCACGCTGAGCCCCATTCTCGGTCTTACGTTCTTTATTGTGAGACAAGTTCTCTCTCAGGCACTGACTTGGCGGGGCTGGTCTCAAACTCACGACCCTCCTGGCTCAGCTTTCCAGAGCACTGGGGTGACAAGCGCGGGCAGCCACAGTCCTTGCTTTGCCCGGCATGCCTCACAATTTTCTTTATTTTACCCGAGCAGCCCTTTCAGTGCTCCTTCCTTTCCATATCGTCAGTGCCAGCACCAACCCTGGCACTGAGCAGACACCTGGTGAGTGTAATTAATCAGTAAAATTATAAAAATCCAGCTGATAGTCAAACGCAAGCTGGTGTCCAACAGTGCCTGGCGCCAGGAAGGGTGGCCCCTCCCACTGACATGTGGGCCCCACCCGGGGAGATGCAGCCAGCTATGTGCCTTGCACTGAAGCTGATGCTGTGTTTTAAGAAATGAAAACATGCTGGGCGTGGGGTGCACGCCTGCCACGCCAGCACTCCGAGAGGCTGAGGCAGGAGGACTGAAGTTTGAGCACGGTCTATGCAACTCAGTAAGATCATTATCTTTAAATGAAAAATTTAAAAAAAAAGAATCGGGACTGAGTGTGGTGTTGCACACCCGTAATCCCATCACTCTGGGAGGCTGAGGCAGGGGGATCACAAATTTAAGCCCAGCCCAGGCAACCTAGTGAGATCCTGTCTCAAATAAAAACACAAAAAGGACTGGGATACGGCTCAGCATGAAGGCCGGGGCTCAGACCCCAGTACTGCGATAGAGAAAAAGAGAGTGAGAGAAATATTCTTAGAAAAAGTCTGAACACAAGATTTGTTTCAAAGAGCAGAAATACCTTGAAATCCCAAATTGTCATGGCTCCATCAATGCCAGTAGTGCAAAATTTGCGACAATCTTGCTTGTCCACCTCGTAAATAGACACTTGACTGCGGGGGAAAGAGCAAGAACAACACTGTATGAATGTGGCAGCAGCGAGCCCAGCCCCCCGACCAGCCAGCGAAGGACACCGACTTCCAGGAAACGAGCTGTGACTCCCGAGGGGCCACCTGCCCGCAGGCACCAGCTGCTGCGGTGTGACCCGTGTGACCGCGAAAATGGTCACCAGGAGCATGTTAGCCCCAGGTATTCCCCTGGGACAAAACTGGAGAGGCCAAGTGACACACCTACAGAAGTCAGGGTGTCGTAGAGAGGCAAGGGATGACTCCGCCCCCACGGTGTAAATAACACTCGGAGCAGGTTGCGTGTGTATGTGGGAAGGACATTGGACTGGCTCCAAAAAGCCCCACCCTTCTCACCTACAGCGTGGCCCAACAGCCCTTCTGCAGTGTGAGCAGGGCGGACCCTCCCAGTCCCATGGCACAGAGCAGGCAGAAGACAGGTCACACAGCCTGGCGTCACCCAATTATCTGGAAAACTTTCAAGAACATCAACTTTCTAGTAGAGGGTTTTTTAAAAAAACAAAACAACAACAACAACAAAAAAACTCCTTTGAAATGTCTAGAACTTGTCCCTCTAGGAAGACCATACTCTTATTATGTAAAAATTAAGTTAATCCCAGCCCCACATAAGCTGGTCATGGTGGCACACGACTGTATTCCAGTACTCCAGAGACTGAGGCAGGAGGACTGCCGCTGACTCTAAGGCCAGCCTGGGCTACATAGTGAGTTCTGGACCAGCCTGGGCTACACAGTGAGACCCTGCTTCAAAAAAAAAAAAAAAAAAAAAAGTTCAAAGTTCAGGTTGGTAGAGTTCTAGTTAAATAAAGCAAGCTGCTTCTTGTACTCTCTGGGGCTGGCAGACCGAAGCACCTGTGACGGACAAGCCCCTCAGAGTTCAAAATATTTACTCTCTGCTCCTTCAGAGAACAAGCTTGGTGACAGTGCTCTAGAGAAAGTCGTCTTGGTTCTGCAAGTCTCAAAATAAAAAGTGACAAAGGGCTGGGCTAGAGGAATACCACAGTGGTTCATGCAGTCACTTAGAAAGCACAAGGCCCTGAGTCCCACCCACCAGCATCGTATAAACTGGGTGTGGTGGCGCATGCCTGAAATCCCAGCACCTGGGAGGCTGATGTGGGAGGCAGGCTATAAATTCAAGGCTATCTAGGCTACAGAGGAGAGCCTGTCTCAAACAAAAACAAAAAAATGGGTGAGAATGTAGTTCAGTATGAAGGTCATGGGCTCACTCCTTAGTATGGAGAGGAGGGAGGGGGGGAGAGGGGGAGAAGGG
>PVKB01005516.1:0-94012 GCA_004027205.1 Ctenodactylus gundi | reverse complement strand
TATGGTTCTGGTGAGGAAATCCAAGAGAGTCAAAGGTTCTCTGGGATGAAACTTTGAAAAAATTGAAGTGAGGGGCTGCCGTCCCTTTTGGAGGCCTAAGCAGGAACAACTCTTTACCTGTTAAAAACAAACCTGTATGTCCCTGTGATCCTAAACCCTCTGCACTCCTCAGTTCTCCCAAGTCTTGCAGTGACTGAATCCCATTGTCCGGTACCAGGACCAGGGCATGTCTAAAGGCTCCATCCCCTGGGACAATAGAGATATGATGGTCAGTGCTATAGTGGACATAGTAGGCCCATTCAAAGGCTGAGCCCTGACACTATAGCTCCATGACTTCCTAATGCGTACTTCCTTAGGTATAAAAAAGGACAATGGTATTAATCACTGCAAGGTTAAGATAATTGCTAGTGAGAGCACTTGGTATGCTATGAGATACCACATCTTACTTCTCAAATCTGTAGTCACCAAATTTCAGTAAAGTTCTTTCTTGACCATTTCTTCTGGCAAAACAGTATCATCTCCTGTGCCCAATTGGCCAGTCCTTTAAGTGGCCTGGAACCTCCTCTAGGCCCTTCCCTCTTGTTGACAGTACTCCTGAGTCAACGGGGAGGGGCTAAGACGCCTGGACCCACAGGGCAGAGTAAGGCCATGTATAATTACTGGGAGCAGATTGTAGATCTGGAGAAAGTTCCTGTTAAGCCTGTTGCTACCTGCCACACGCTCTCCCATTCCCATCCCGTGATGTCCATTCTGAAGCTGAGTTCAGGCCTCTAGTTCCCAAACAACAGGGCTGGAAACATCTGTTCCTGCAACCACTCTCTGTACCCAGATGACCAAAGCAAGGAATTTATCTAGAATTTATTCTGCTGCCTGAGGTCAGGATCCAGGTCTCCTAGAGTGGCCCTGGTGCCTATCCCAACATGTTCCTCCATATAATCCAACTCTGGAGAGCAACATCCATATTGTACTTTACAAGACAGCAGCCTCAGCCAGGCCCATGCTCACAAGTTCAAGCCTAACCTGGGCAAAATCAAAATCAAAAGTAAAATGGACTGGGGATGTAGCTCACTTTGAAGTCCCTGGGCTCAGTCCCCACTTTAAACAATAGCAACCTCTGGAGCTGAACAGTATCCGTACCTTTCCAGACACCCCCCCCCCCCCAACCCTGCTTAAGTTGCATTTGTCTCCATGTGCCTTGGCATTCTCATCTGCTCTCTGGTGTCCCTGTGGGCCCTTCAGGTTTGTTCTGAACAAGTCCTGAGGGCTGGATCCTTGGCACTCAGACCCCTCCCTGTGCCCACACCTCTCCCTGGGTCAGCTTCAGTCTGCCCAGCCTAACTCTGCCACTGGAGTTGCTTCTGACAATGGTCAAGTCACTTGGATAGTGAACTTGACCCTTGTCAGGTCCAAGATCTCTCTGTCCTTTGCATGTTAAGAGCAAGTGTTTACTGTCCACCTAGGCTCTCCCCTAATAACTCCTTATTGTCTTTGCACACCCTGATGGCTTTACAGAGCACTGGCCCCAAATTCCAAGCACAGGAGAGCGGAATGGCCTTAGGGACCCCAGCCTTGTTCCTTCCTTTTGTAAGAGCAAAAAGGCCTAGAGCGAGGACTATGGCAATACAGCGTTTTAGGCTTCAGATCTCCTGAGTCCATCTGCTGGAGCCACATGGGGAGTCGGGGCTAGTTCAGTTATATTACTAGGAAGGTTCCAGCTCTAACATGAGCTGGACTTTGGCACTTGGCAAGACACATAGGACAAATTATTGATCTTCAGGCTTTGTGTGCCTCAGAATCACCTGGAGAGCTTTCTAGAGAGAGAGTGTGCTGACCTCCTCATGTGGAAAGTCTGACCATGGGGAAGACCCAGGTATTTGCATTTTAGCAAGTCTCTGGGGTGATCTAGTGAAGCGGAGGCCTCTGATCAGAGTTTTAGCAATACCACCCTAGATATTAACTAGGGATTTCCCCAAGGCTCCTAGAATAGAAGGGACTTTTATTTTGCTGGGTGGGGGAGGGTGCCAGAGAGAGCAGAATGGTTCCCATTCCAGCTGGGTGGGGGTGGGGGAGGGGGTGGAGGACTCTAGAAAAGACTTGACAGTGGGAGACAGAGAAAAGGAGACCCACCTGACCTTGACAGGTAGACGTGGTGGGAGTTGAGAGGGGTGGGGCTGAGGTGTCATGAGTCTGGTTTTGGAGCACGTGGCAGGATTTGCTATTTGATTCCTAGAGTGCTTAAACAAGTTAGCCTTCCAATGCTGTCTTGTCTTTCTTAATAGCTGGAAATGTGGTGGACTCTAGAAAGGCTCCTCAAGGTCTGGTGAGATCCAGCTAACTGCGGACAGGTCTCTACAGAGCCAGCGATCCCTCTGGGGAGACGGCAGTGATGGGAAGAAGGAAATCATCTGCACCACGTCATTGTCAACGAGACACTCAGAGGTTCACACACACTTCCCTCCCATCTTACCTGAGCTTCGGCTATTATCATTATTAGACCTGCTGATCACTGCTCCCTTGTGTCAACCTGTTGTGTGCACTCTGCAAGGACATAGTCCCCTTGGCCTCTTCACAGTGCTGAGAGGCAGGCGTCACTATTTTCTCCATTTTTACAACTGGGGAGAGTGAGGCTCAGACAATTGCTTTGTAAAAGGTCAGATATACAGTGAATAGTGGAGTTGGATTCCAACACAGACCCACTTGACTCAAACCTCACCCTTAATTGCTACTGTTCCCTGCTTGTCTTGGGCTTGAGACTGCCTTTTTTTCTCTTATTCCTAAAAGCCCTACCAGCTGTGTTCTACATGTGGGTCGCTATGTTTTGTTTTGTTGCCGCATTTTTTTGGCAGGGGAGATGAAGACGAACTATCTCTCTTGGACCAAAGATAAATAAATATGTATGTTACACACAGACACACACAGACACACACACACACACACACACACACAAATGTATACATGTTCTAAAATTTCCTTTTTTAAACTTTTCATTATAACTTTTTTTTAAAAGGCCACAAAACATGGGCTGCAGGTTGTCCGTGTCTGTCCCCAGGTGCACCAAGAGCATCTTAATTTAAATGTATTTCAGATGCTTGTGACAGACATGCTAATTGTTAAATTCCAGAAACTCTCTTCCAGATACTTTCCGTCCCTAAAAAGTAGGTCAAGAAAGGCTTCCCCACAGCAGGAACGAGGAAGGAAAGAAAGAGGACCAAATGAACAATTCCTTCCTATGTCTCAATTTGGAGATTTTGCCTGGGGAGCTGGGTCTCCAGAGCAGCCATAGAGGGGGTCTCCTGTGGCTACTTACTTCCTCCTGCGTCAGGAGGGGAGGAAAGGAAAGGAAATGCTCTTGCTCTCTGCTCTCAGGAGACTTGGGGGTAGAGAAGTGTGACCAGAAGGGGATTTCCCATGGCCTCAGAATGCCAGCAGGAGCTCTGTATTTTTGACCTTTCATTCCTGAGTAAAACTTGATTGCTTACTTACCCAACACCTCTTTTTAAACAAGAAGTCAAGATGATATACAACAGAGGCCAGGTGTGACCAGATTAGGCCAACAGAAAAACCGTAAACAAGGCTGGAAGATTGGAATCACCGGGTATGTAATCCGTAAGAACTAACAATCCGTGGTGAGAGTGAGGCGTGACGTGGCGCTCCCTCAGGAGCCAAGGCAAGGAGGGTAAGCATGGCTTATTATGGGAGGGCATTCCAGTTTTTCTGGGGGAAATTGCTGCACCCAATTCTATATTCCAGAGGTACTTTCCTGTGGTGTGGGTGGAGACCCTGGAGTATTGAATTGATCTTTAGGTAACTGACAGCCTGGCGTTGGGGAAGAGCTCAGTGGACACTCCGTAGAGGAGACTTGATTGAGATGGCTCCTCATCTGCGTGCAGTCGTTCCTAGTGTCAAGGGGGCATCTCCCACTGTCCAAAGGCTCCTAGCTGCCCAGCCTCCCTGAGAGGAAGTACCCTGGCTTGACTGTGGGGTGTGCTTGCGGAGGTTGTAGAGACTTGCTGTTTATCACATGTGAGGAGGCCGTGTTTGCTTCCCTCCCTGAACTCGGTCATAAGCCCAGTACAGGCTGTGGCGGACATGGTCCTCGTCCTCATCCTGCCCACCCCTTCCACCCCCAAGCGGGAGCACGTAAGGTGTCTTGGTTTATGTGGGGCAGGCTTGCTGTGGGGCGCCAGGGTCCACTGCCTCAGCCTTGTGTGTTGCTCGTATGCCTTAGCTTGGAGGTCAGTCCACCCTACTTGTCTCCAGGCAACCACCACCCACCCATCCCACCCCATGCCTGCCTTGTTTGTGGCTCAGCTATGCCTTTGTTTCCTTGGTTCCTAAACAGGACCCTTTTCAGTAGCTTGGTTCTGCGCATGGTTTTCCCACTTCCTGGAATGTGCTTTCCCTTTTCTTACCACTTGAAAACTATGACTTTCTTTCATGTTCTACTTAGCTGTTACCGTCTTTATGAGGCCTTCTAGACCCTCTCTCGCTTCTCCCATTGCTTCTGCTCCCCTGGGTTGTCCCAGGACACCTTGTACCCCTACCCTAGACACTTATACACAGAGCCCCCTGTTTTATGGCCCTTATCATGTTGCCCAGTGATCTGTTCATAGATTTGACTCTAGAGCAGTCATGGGGTTTAATAGCAGACAGACTGTGGTCTACCATAGAGCCAGTATTGGTGAATGTCAGTTGAAGGACTGAACATCTCCTCCTTGTCCCTGATACTGCCTAGAGCAACAGGAGCTTTAGCCTCTGCCCAGCCACTAGGCAGTATGAGAATTGCCCCAACCTGCTGGCTATAGGAACAGGGTGGGTCCTGAGAGCAGTGCTGGGCAGCACCCAACCCACACCCTGCCTTGCCTCTGCCCTTCATTTCCTCCCCACCGCCCCATCCCCTAACCGTTGGGGCCCTCAGGGCCCGAGAGCCTCAGCATTGCAGACCTTGGCCACGTTCCTTTCCACGAAGAAGAAGCATTTACTGTCTGGAATTTAAGTCAGGTGTTCTGCTGCTTGAAATTTGGATCAGGTGTTGAACCACGGGACTGTTCTAAAGAGGAAGTCCCAAGGTGGGGTGATGGGTCTGGAGAGTTTGTTAGCCTATTAGATTGCTTGTATGTTAATGTGGGTATGGAAGGGTATTTAAGCTTGGGCTTTGCGGAATAAAGAGGGGAGTGGAGTCAGGTCGAATCAAGTCGAGTCAACGTTCCACGAGATGGAGAGAGTCTGTGTGGTGTCTTTGGCGGTCGAAGACGCCGCACCTAACCCAGGGTTGGAAGTTGACTTTGACAGTTGGTTACATAGCCCAGCCTTTGTTGCCCAAAATTTAGCTTTTTCATAGGCAGATGCTTCTGTAGCCCCAGAGATAGGCCTCCTATGCAGGATTCTTTTCCCTGTGACCCCAGGAACATTCCCTTCCCAAAACCTGTCTCACCCTCCATGTTCACCTAGCCAGGCCCACCCAGTTCTCCAGGAGCTTCCCAAGGAGAGCTGGGAACAAGGCAGGGTTTAGGACAATTGTGTCAACACACTGGGTGGATAGCCTCGGTTCACCCTGCACCTTGGGAACCACACCTGCCTACCTGATGCCCACACATCAGCGAGGCCTCTTGCAGACCTGGGGCTGCAGGGAGGCTCCTGGCACCATCCTCTCCAGCATCTGAAGGCAGTAGCAGGTGTGGGGGTAGGGGTGGGGCTTGGTCCCACTCTCTCTGAGTGAGAGAGACCTTGGTCTAGATTGTTTGGGCTCACCAGATGATTAATAATTAAACCTAACTTTGCAGTGACACACACCCTGCAGCCAGGATCAGCAGGGAGCAGAGGCTGAAGCTTGAAAATCTCCAGGGAACTTGGCCTCTTAGACTCAGGGCCTCCTGTCCGCCTGTCTAATTTCTGTAGGTCTTTCCAAAGAATGACTTTCCTCACTTTTCCTGCAGGCTGTGAGCTCTGAGTAGCTCTGGACCAAGCCGAGGGTGCAGCCAGCTTTGGCGGCTCTGCCCTGGGGTAGAATGTGCGGATCAGATGAGACCTCAGCTGCACCTATGTTGACGCACGTTTTCCTTCTGAGCTCCTCCTGGGTGCGGCCACTCCCTTTCTTGTTTATCCTCCCACTGCCCAGGGCCACCCCCCCCCCACCCCCACCCCGCAAAGGGCCGGGTACGCTCCGTGTGCCGCAGGCTGGCTGTTGCTGGTATAGGAACAGCATTCAGCTCCGAGAGGCGGGAGCCGGTTATCTGAACTGCAGCCCACCGGTCCTTCTCCAGCCATGAGATCTGAGATCCTCCGCTGGCTTTTGGGCACCTTGGAGATGGAGGGCCCAAACTCCAGGGTGCAGTTTAGTGACCAAATTGGGGCTTTCCTCCTCATTCTCTGTAGACTCTGTTCCAGCTTTTACCTGAAGTCCTGGGGAAGTTCCACCTAAGAGGCCACCTTCCTCTATCTTCTTCCTCCTCCAGCTACACTTCTTGCAGATCCTGAGGCTTTCTCCTGCCAGGAGAGCCTACTCTTTGTCCATGTTGGACAGCCTTCTGTGGCTAGTTTCTACGGGGGAGTGGGACAGGAGTGGGGCTCAGGCCCTCTGGCTGTGGGACGAGTCCAGCACCCAAGCCCTTTACAGCTAATCATCGCAGCCTGGCGAGCACATGGAAGTCGGCTTCCCTGCACTGCCTCTTCCATGACTTGCTAGGGACCCTCACAGAGCCACTTCTTTCTCCCTTGCCTCTAAAAGAGGCATTATAGCTAAGCATATTGGCACATGCTTATAGTATCAGCTCTCTGGGAGGCTGCGGTGGGAGGATTGTAAGTTCAAGCTCAGCCGGGGCAACTTAGCAAGACCCTGTCTCAATATAAAAATAAAAAATAAAAAGGGAATGTAGGTCTGTGCAAAGTCCCTGGATTCAATCCTCAGAAGTCCAGAGAGAGAAAGAAGGAAAGAACAAGTAAAAACAGAGAAGAGGCTGTCATCTTTGCCCTGCTTCCCTCCTCTTCGTGTGATGAGATGTGGCGGGAGATGTAGCTGAGAAAGGCCTCAGTCTATTACAGAAGCATATGTGTATGCATGTGTGCATGTGTGCTTCTATACATAGGCATGTGTGCAAGCATGTGGGCATGGACACCAAGCTCCTGGAGAGCAGTTTTCATGGCTGGAGATGTTACCTTCTGTTTCCAGGGACCATCATAGGTAACACTCGGGTCCATGTGGCCCTTGCTGCAAAACAGTGGCCTTTATGCGCTTGCTAATCTTGCTCCAGGCCCAACAGCTATTCCTATGGGACCACTCAAGGCCTTTCCTGCCCACCTTACTTGCTAATCTGTAGATCTGCCCCTACTTTATGGTGTGGGAGTCAAATAAGTTTTTACCTAAGTAAGGACAATGTGTGTTGTAAATCTCATCTATTTATTTTGGACAGCTAGGAAAGAAAGTAGCACCGTCAATCAAACTTTGGTGCACAAATCGTGTTAGATACATCCTGGTTTCAAGAATGTCAAAATATGAAGAAAATATGTATATTAAAATATATGAATACTGTTTAGAGTCTTTAAACAACATGCTAGGATTAGACTGTGCGGGGCTCTTAAATGGACTGATCACAGATGTGTCTATTTCAATTCCCTCATTCTTACCCTGTTTTTATCGTGTACCGCACAATACTTGCCCTATTTGCCTGGTTCTATGAGGAGAGTTTGATTTATTCCATTTAATTTTACGTAGCAATCATGCAGCTGTTCTCAAAGAGCCTTAGATACTCTCCAAAGAGATAGATTTTATTTTGTTTTTTATAAGTTTTCTCTTTTATTTTACTGAAACAAGGTCTCACTCTGTAACCCAGGCTGGCCTAGAACTCATGACAATCCTCCTGCCTCAATTTCCCCACGCCCAGCTAATAGGTGATGCCAGGGATTGAAACTGGGGCCTCATGCTTTGTAGGCAAGCACTGTAATCACTGGGCTCCATCCTCAGCCCTGAAGAGATAAATTTTCATAAAATATTTTTAATAACAATCTGAAAGAAAAGTAAATGCATGGGCACACCCACACATCCCCCATGCACACGCCACTGTCTGGACATCTGGATGGCCATGATGATTTGGTGCCAGTTCCCTGCATATGTTTGAGTTTATAATGGCATTGATGCGAAGAGAGTACCAAGTGCTCTGACTGTCCTGGGCTTCTGTAGGAAGCATGGAGGAACTTAGCGCACAACGGCTGCATTTTTGCAGGCAGATATGAGGGTGACGGCTTATAGTGGCTTTAAGAAATAAATGATAGAAAACAAGAGCATGGAGACAGATCAGACTGCCTAGAGGGAAGAAAGGAGATTCTGTAGAATCCCCAGACATCACTATCACTTACAGGGTGTGCAAAAGAATCTAGGAAGGAGCAGCCAGGAAATGAGAAAAAAAGGGGAGAAATCATAGCTTCAAGGAAACTCACGAGAGCATCTTAAGAAAGAAAATGTTGGTTTCCAGAGTAAAAAGATCCTGATGATCAAACTTATTGAGTGCATCAGTGATTCTGAATGTAGGCAAGTAGCAAATGCAGAATGTTAAATGGTAGAAGTGAAAAGGCTAGAATGCATTGGAACAAATGTCATTTTAAAGCTGTAGGGCTTGGTATGATTTAACTAATATTCATCTGTTTATGAGTGGTCTAGACGGGCATTCTCCACCCCTAACTCTGACGTATGAATCCCCTTTGCCAACCAACTCTCTAGATGTCACGGGTCCAATTCCTAGTTGAAGTCTGAATAAGAAACATAAACCAAGCTCATCCAATTCATGTCACGTGGGCTGCTTGTGGCCCAGGATGGCTTTGAATGTGGCTTAACACAAATTTGTAAATGTTCTTAAAACGTTATGAGATTGTTTTGCATTTTTTTTTGGTCAATTGTGCAGTTCTTGAGCATGAACTTTGTAGACCCACCATGTCCAACGTGAGGCCTGATTGCTGAAAATAGCCCTGGACTATTAGTAATGCCGATCCACAAGGTTGTAAACTTTAAATTTTATTGTGTGATTATTAGCGATATTTTTCACGACTTGCTTACATGGTGCTCCAGCAGGGACTGCCCTGGCAACAACAGAAAACTGGGTAGGGAAAGGGGCACTGCAGTGCTAACTCCACCTACCACATGTGTCCCACAGTTGGTAGAAAGGTCTGAAACACATGTGCTTATGGGACTTGGTGAGTAAAATGCTGTAATTACCAACAATAGCATTTCAATCTCCTTACACATATGTGTGAAGACAGCTGTTTATTGTTATTAAGCAGACATGTGAGTTTTCTCATTTAATTATCAAACTTGTGCTTGTTATTTCATAAAATAATTCAATAAGTTAAAATAGGTTTAGGCAGCTGTGGGATAGGAATGATACCTTTGATGTCTGGCCAAAGACAGTTCTCCTTCACTCATCGTGGCTCAGGCAAGCCAAAAGGTTGGACATCTATGATGCCAATAGTCATACCCTGCCATTGTTGAAAGGAGTCACAGACTGAGGAGCCCATCTCTGTAGACATATGCCACCAAAGTGTCTGCAAGAGAGCGAGCCCTCAGGGGTAGTCTTGCCTAAAGACCATTGCCTCAACGTGAGTCCTTCTCCTACCTTAGGCTCCCTTATGATAGGTCTAGTTCCTAGCCCAGGCACTTATTACCAACTTCTCTTGCCCTATTGAGCCATGCATGGTTATTTTTTTATTCTTTGCAGCATCTTTTCCCTCTGTTTTCTGTGAGAAAAATCGCTGTGTGTTCTCTTTTCTTTTCTTCCTTTATTTTTTCTTTCTTTCTTTCTTTCTTTTCTTTTCTTTTTTTTTTTTTTTTTTTTTTTTTTTTTTTTTTTTTTTTTTTTTTTTTTTTTTTTTTTTTTTTTTTTTTTTTTTTTTTTTTTTTTTTTTTTTTTTTTTTTTTTTTTTTTTTTTTTTTTTTTTTTTTTTTTTTTTTTTTTTTTTTGAGACAGGTTCTTGTTTTGTAGCCCAGGCTGGTCCTGAACTTGAAAATCACAGTTGTGACCAGTTAATCTTGATGTCAGTTTGATTGCCTTAAAAAATTAGTAGCGTATAAACGTAGGCATGTGTAGGTGAATAGTAGGAGTGTGACCTTGCATGCTGTATCTGGTACCTGGCCCTTTCTTCTCTGGCGCTCTTCTGTGATTTGCTTTCCAGACACCATGAAGCGAGGAGCATTGCCCCACCAGGCTCTTCCACCTTGGGCTTCTCGGCCTTAGCACCAGCTAACTATGAACTACAACTTTTGGAGCCGTGAACCAAATTAAACCTCTCCTTCCTTAAGTTGCTGGTATTATATATTTTGTCACGGCAACTGGAAAGCTAAGTCATACAGGGATGGTCTGTCTCCATCTTTCTGAGGGTGTTCCTCCAGTCTAGGCCTAGTGTATTTCATCCTCATAGTCACAGGGATTGGTTCAAGAAGAGGAACATGACCCAGATAGGCTCACCAACATCTTTACAATTTTGCCAGAACCATCAAAAACACACTGTAATTCTGAGGCCGCTAGCTGTATGTCAGTAGTTCTTTTAGTGTGATGTGTAGATCTCAGCATGAAGTCAAAATGATTTTTTATAATCATGTTGGGATTTGCATCTGCCATTTTTACCATGGTGATATTCACACTGATGGTGCAAACACAGTGGTGAATAGCACCTTCATTCTGTGGAAAGGAGCCAAGAGGCCAAGAGCTGTGACTTCTTTCAACAGTAGCAGAGTGTGAGTGTTTATAGATTTCTTGCCTTAATCAGGCTTGACTCAGGAACTGAAACCCGATCAGTCTGGAGCCTGGTGAACCCTGTGCCACTTATGTTTTACTACAGTTACTGAGGTCATATAACTCCAGGGTCCCACAGCCAGGGCATCTATGTGAGCCATCTCACTAGAGTTCAATGTACAACCTACATGGCCATACCCAGTAGTTCTGAGAGTTGTACTCCCAAATTTTTCCATGTGGCTCTGGTGCCACAACCCACAACTCATGAAAGGATGCCGTAGTTAAATAAACTGGAGAATGCTGCCTGATATATGTCCCTTTCTTGGAGATTCTCAGTGGAAATTTGCTCGGTAAAGGCTCTAAGGTCTTACAATTAAGTAACCTGGTTACTTCATTTAACCCTTTCTATCCTATTTCATTGTGCAATCATCTAATTCATGAGATTCTTATGATATGACCTGGAATGCTGGGCTTTGTTTAGCAAATGTTTTGAATAGTAAGTTGGCTCTGCATATCCATGGATTCTGCGTCCACTGATGCAACTAAATCTGGAGCAAAACATTTGAAAAAATATTGCATCTGTCCTGAACGTGTGCAGATATTTTTCTTGATATTATTGCCTAAATAGTGTAGTATAACGACTACTTACATGATGTTTATGTGGATTATCATAAGTACTTTAGAGATGTTTTAAGGTATATGGGAGGATGAATTATGTGAAGATATTCTCATTTTATAGAAAGGATTTGAGCATTCATTCCAGGAGTTCAGTGTCCACAAGGACATGATGCCAAGGGACAATTGTACCATTGACTCCACGAGATCAGGGGCTGTGCTTTTCTTATTTTCCGTGGTGTGCTCAAAGCCTGGTATGTGCCTGGCACATCGGAAATGCTTGAAAAGCTTGCTGAATAAATTCATGAGTCAAGAAATGATTGCTGCTTTTTCACAAGTCCCTGACCTTCTTAGTACTCTCTGTGTTTACAAACAGGGAGGTCACTGTAGTGCATTATTTATGTTGTTTTTCCCACCTTGAATTCTATGCTGTGTTCAGTTGTGCTCCCCAGAATAATCCATTTTGTAGAATGCAGTGAGCAATGTTTGCTGTGTGGGAAGGGCTGGGCACGCACAACTGTTTGCCATTAATACAGCTTCTCGGGGCCTCTCCTCTCCCTGTGGCTTGGGCTGGAGATAAACCACAGGCAAGTCCTTCCCAGCCGTTTCATGTCGTTGACAAAGAGCTAACGCCAGCCTTGGAAAAGGAAGGGCCAACAGCAGCTCTGACTTCACTCTGAGATTTTGGGAAGTTGAGCAATAACGAAGCCCTGGGAGCGCTTCGCTGGAGCTGCCCGGCTCAGCCTTGTGTCCTTCTTTGCGTAGGAAGGGGTAGTGAGAAAGGGAATAAAAACAGCCTGGAAACCTCAGCGCTTTAGAAACTACAGAAACTGCGAAAGAAGGGCTGGTTTGCCAATCCTGCAAGGGTTGGTAAAACGATGGCCTGGGGCCAAATCCAGCCCACTGCCTGTTCTTAATACGCCTGCAAGCTAACAATCATTTAAAAAATTTATGACATGCTCAAAGTATGTAAAATTCAACTGCTATTTTCAAAGATAAAATACATAAAATCTTGTCATGTACCAGCAGTGACAGATCAGCATTTGCAACAGATTTTAATGATAGAAGACCCTCAGAATCCCAACTAAACAAAACGTTATTTCTGAGGAAGGACTTTTATCTTTCAGCCTGGGTTACCAAACAGCTGTATTCATCAATAAGGAAATCTCATAGAAATTGGTTTTCTCTTTTGTTTTTTAAATATCTAAATTAGAACACTGGTTTTGCTTCTTTCCTGCAAAGGCTAAAATATTTACTACCCCATCATTTACACATAAGCTTTGCCAACTCCTGCTGAAGCGGATTATCTACTTTGATCTAAGATGGCCCATGTGGCAGGAAGAAAGGGGTGTAAGCATTTCCAAGCAGCATCCACTTAGTCATCAGGTTCTGATGGAAGAAGCTACCTATGCATGAGGCCTTGCTTGTATCGTTAGTGGGCAGCGCAGATATGGGCACTGCCCCTGGAGAGCTGTCATTTTCAAAGATAAAATACATAAAAGCGGCAGGTCATTGAAAATTAACCAGTCTGCACATGATTATGGATGGGCTGCTGACAGCTTTAGGATTTTAAATGTGTCAGCTTGTTAGTAGGTCACCTTGACCAGGCCACGGCTTTTCTGAAGGGCTCTAAGAAGTTCCGGAAAGGTATAATAAGGAAGGGAGGATCAGGTGAGCCCCATGAGACCAGCAAGGAAGAAGCCAAGCCCGAAATGTCAACCAGGATAGGGTGACGCCGTCATATTAGTTCAGGCAGTAGGCCAGAGAGTTAGTCAAAAGCAGCACCAACCCATGGAAATACGTTGAGGAATTCAGAGCAATGCTACCTGTGCCCTAGTCTGTTTGACATTCTCTACAGAGGAGGGGGCTAAGGAGAGTGCCTCAGCCCCAGTGGGCTCAAGGCTATTTTAACTCTGCAAGCCTGCAGGAATGGCCCTCTCGGGAAGCTCAGTAGTTCACTCACTTGGCTTCAAAGTACTTTAGGTTAGATTAGGAATCTTCTTTCCTTATGGCCCAGGCCTTCAGAAGAGTTCATGTTAACCTGCTTTGGTTCCCTGAGAAAATCTGTGGCTAAAAGCCCAGGTGTGAGATGGGTCTGGTAGCGTGTCCCTGGAATCCAGCCTTCCGAAAGACTTATTAGGCAGAAGGATCACAGATGTGAGCCCAGCTTGGTCAACTTAACAAGACCTTGTCTCAAAATCAAAAATAAAAAATGGGATGGAGATATATCTCAATGTGAAGGACCTGGGCTCAACCCCCAGTATTACAGAAACAAACAAACAAAAACCTCCACAAGTCTGTCGTCTTCTTCACACTCCACAGTAGAAGAAATGGTACAAAGAGAAAACAGAGGTATCCCAGTCCATCAGAGCCACAGCACCTTCAGTCTGAGGCAGTGTTAGTTGATGATCTGGTCCCTATTCAGTCTGCAGCTTGGCAAGCAGCATACCTCATGTAGATCATAACCTTTTCTTACAGAGAAAAGCAGCCCAAAGAGACCATCTGATACCTCAGTGGCTACGCCCCCTTTGCCCTCTGTTGTCAGAAACAACACAAGTAATGGTTCTAGGACTATCCAAAGACTGATTTCCTATCCACTTAAAGCTATTCTTCTAACCCACACTCCCGTGCAGCCTGGCATAGGGAACAAATGTAGGCTGAGAAGTGAGGTAGGCCTTACCTAGAATCCTGGTCCTGTCACTGGGTAACAGCTCTGTCATTTGACCTTTGCAAGTGACAAATTCTATACGCTTTAGTAAAATTAATGTGTAAAATAGAGACAATGATTTAACCTATTGAAAAGAGAGAAGTGGAAGTCTTCCAACAACCAATCTCCCTCCCCAGACATGAGCTATTAGGATGTTGATTCAAATACTTCAAACTGATACAGATATGTATGTGTATATATACATATTTTTAAAAGCCCACTATGGTGTCCCCAGTGGCTCAGGCTTGTGATCTTAGCACTCTAGGAGCTAGGGCAGAAAGATCACATGTTTTAGCCCAGCCTGGGCAACTTACCAACCTAAGAAGATTCTATCTCAAAATTCATAATAGAAAATGGGCTGGAAGCCAGGCCTGGCTGTACTGCGTGAAGTCTCAGTGTCTGGGAGACTCAAGTGGGAGGAATGCAAGTTCAACACATTTGAGCCCAGCCTAGGTAAATTAGCAACTTTGTGAGACCCTGTTTTAAAATAAAAAATAAAAAAAATAGAAGAGGATGTATCTCAGAGAAAATGCCCTGGTTTCAATTCCCAGTACTACAATGACAATACAACACCCTCCCCCATCTCTCCCCCAATAAAAAGGAGAACCTAAGAAGCTCATTATGAGGGTCCTGGGTTTAATCCACACTCCAAAATAAACAGATAAATAAATAGCCAAGTGTTATTGTACACATCTTGAGTGATTCGACATTTGCTTCGATACCATATGTTTTATTTCAAGTCACCAAACATAACACTCCACTCTTTTTGTGACTGAAGAACATTTCCCAATGTGGATATATGACAACCTACTTATGGACATTTAACTTGGCCCATATACTTTTTCTGTTACAAGCCTTGTTACAGTGGTCATGCATGTCTAGGACCCTTTTTTATTTAATCTTGGCAAATGGGATTGGCAGACCAAAAAAATTACAGATATTTAAAGTTCTAGAAGTTTCTACCAAACCACCATCCTCCCAAAATTTGTGCCAATTGATACTTACCCCTAGCAGTGGATGAAAGTGCAAATTTTCTCACATTCTTGCAAGTATTACTTTCTTTTCATTTTTTCATCTTTGCATTTCCTGGGCAACAGTGAAGCGGAACATCTTTCTGTGGTTAATAGCCATCTGCATTTTCCCTCTGAATTATTTAGTTATAGTCTGCCTATTTTTCTGTTTGGATGTTCGAGTTCTTGCAGACACTTTTACACATGGAGTCTGAACATCTGTCAACAGAGTGGAAAGACACCATGTTTTGGAGCACTCAGGGTTGGGATGGGAGTCAGAGTCTAGGACAGGTACAGAGTGAGCTTGAACACAAAGATACTAATCCTCCATCTGTTAAATATTGCAAACAGTCCCCTCATGTCTACCATTTTTTAACTTTATCTGTGCTGTTTTTCATCATGCAGAAGTTCAAAATGTTCCAGTATTCAAATAGGTAAGTTATTCTTTGTGGCTTCTGGGCCTCCTGTATTGCTTAATCAGGCTCTTCATCCTGATGTTACATAATCGGCCTTCAGTGTTTTCTTATAATACTTTTATGGCTTCATTTATTTACATTTTATATCTGTAATATTTCAGAAATTTGCATTTAGAGTAGATGAAGAATTTACATTTCCAGTCGAACAGTGTTTCTGAGGATTTCTTCTCTCAACACTAGTGCATTAGGAGGATGATAATTTTTTTTTTATTAGAAAGGCCAGTGTGTGATCCCATGACTCATATGTATACTTTGACAGCTTTTTAATACTGGTTATTAATAGAATACTAATATTACTTTTTTTCTGTGTCAAGGAGTTGCAGATGTTTTCAAATTTGCTCCCTTTTAATTTGTATTTCCTTGTTTTTCTGTGCAAACCACCATTTTTTAAATTGATTATATGTAAAGTAAAAAGAATCAGGAAAGGTGCTCTTTACCACAGATCTCATGTTGGCCTAGGCAGCCCTGTCCTTGCAAAGCAGCGAGGTAGGCCGCAGATTTATGAAGGCAGCCTCTGCAGCTCAGATGCCCTTGGCTTTCAAGCAGGGGGCCTGCTAAGTTGCGGCGGTATGCGGCGGTACATTTGCTACAAGCTCACAGTATTCACACAGACATGAAGACAACAGCCCCACTCATCAAACTAAGGTGCACATTTTGGCCCTAAATCTTATTTCTTGACCCACTTCTGCCTATTCCCAAGTGTGCATGCCATGTGTTGGGGAACGTTTATGCTAAATAAAAGTCAAAATCAACTTGTATTTTAGCCCAACTCATCCGTAAACATGTTAGGATTATTTGTAAATAGCCAGTCTTCGAAAAGAAGACCACTTTGAGACCAATGTGATCGCTGATCACCGTCCCAGCCTTAATTTGGATAGAGTTTTATCCTTTCTGGTGGCATCTGCATTTCTGTTAGCTGGCCTGATTCACAGGCCAAACTCTCATATGCTTAGGCATAACTGTGCCCTCCAGAGCACTTGTGAAAGATGTAGATCTCTTTGAGTATCTGGAGGTTTGGTATTTTGCAGTTTCCTTTTTAGTCACACTTTTCATCTGAAACATTTGAAAAATATTTTTCTAAAATATTTTGTGAAGTCCTGCCTCGCTATACATACAGAGGGCATCCATTTGAAATTTCCTGAGAAAGCCCTTGTGTCAATGATGACACCAGGCTCTCAGGTGTGATGGCCTCGGAGTTACTGACATGCTCGAACTTGTTTGCCTTAGGAGTAAATGGCTCCTGCTGCTTTTTAAAGATCTTGTTTCTGCCCTACAGCTTTTCTTTCCCTTTCCTTGCTCTCCTATTTGCCTTTTGTGTTTATGTCATTAGTAGTATAGACTAGAAGGCCAGAAAGCCAAGCACATTTTCTACAGAGGCTCCAGCTGAAGATCTGAGGAGCTCTTCTTTATGTGAAGGAGAGGTGACAGGTGGAGTCATCTTGTTTGTTGATTCTGGGGTTTTCTTCCAGGTTTCTGTATGGATGAGGTATTACTGCTCTAGGCCCACTTGACAGAGCAGCAAATAGATACCAATGAGACATGATGACTCGTTCTATGGTGTGCGGTAGGGATTTGCCAGAGCAAGCACTAAAATGTTCTGGTCTTCCTTCATTCTACAGTTGTCAGGTTACTCCTGTGATGAAATTATTCCACGATCATGATCGATCTTGAACAACTCCTGTTAAGCTAGGTGGGGACTTGTCTGGGCAGAACTCCCTCCGGCTCCTCCTGGATTTTTACCACAAGAGTGGACCAGCTGTAGACCCTTGCCTCAGTGGGAGGCTTCACCAACTCCACGATCCACCCGGCTCCCTCTTGCTAGTGACGCAAGCCTCTCCGTGGTCTGGTATTAGAATTTGGCAAATAGCTGTGTTTACTTGCACAGTGCTAGTTTATCGCAGCTGGGTCCTGCAGGGGATTTTTGAAGCTTATCTTCTCTAGATAGCGATGTGCTGAGGGCTGCACAATTCTGACCCAGATGGAAATCAGCTGCAAAACATCTAGTTCTGAAACACACACCAATCACCCAGGTGCCTTAAACCAAAGGCTACTCCTCTCAGATAAAACCTTTCTCCAAGAGGCTGACTCCTTCCGGAACGCTGAGGTCTGAACCAAGGCAAGATGGTTGGGCAGCAAAGGTTCCAGGAATGCTGTTCAGGTAGGGCTGGTTCTCTGAGCTGGGAATCTTCCTCATACCTGCATACCTTGTTCTTATGACTTTCTCACAGAGAGATGACTAGCTGAGGCAGCAAAGGAGAAAAGGACCAGGTACCAGGCTGCGGAAAACACAGGCCCAGGCACGAGGGGCAGCCTGTGCAGGTGCACATTTATGCAAATTCTGAAGATATTTCATTCAAGACAAAAGGCCCTTGGGAAAGAGGGAGATGACAGTCTTTCACTTTTAGAGATTCTGTAGTCTGGCTACTCCAGGTTACAGAGGCCTAACGAAAGTGCTCCACACCTTGGCTCTGCTCTACCAATGTTGGCCCTCTAGTGTCCAAAGTATCATTCCAGATCCTTCATGGCTGGCCACATTTTACCTCCTTCCCCTGGGAGTCACCTTCTCTCTGCTCTCAACCTTCCTCACTCCATGTACTTATCTTTTCCCACTGCATACAATACTTATTTTTATTGTTCTTATCAGGACCTGTTCTTGTTTGTGACCTGAGACCTTAATATGGTATGCAGTGTGAGGTGCTTAATGAAATTGTGTTGAGGTCTGAGGGTGTAGCTTAGTGGTTAAAATATGTCCCTAACACATGTAAGGTCCTGGGATTGATTTCCTGGCACTACATAAAAATTAGCCAGGCATGGTGGTACATGTCTGTAATCTCATTACTCAGGAGGCTGAGGCAGGAGGATTGCTGTGAATTTGCTGCCAGCCTGGGCTATATAGTAAGTTCAGGACCAGCTTGGACTACAGAGAGAGAGCCTGTTTCAAAAAATAAAATAAACAAGACTATTGAAGTAAATCAGGAATGCTTGCTCAGGGCTGAGTTCACTGTGAAAAAAAAAATAAGGCATCCAAATTCCCTCTGTACCCATGAGTAGGAAGGACACTTCCACCCCAGCTTATACTGACAGCATTTTGGGTAGAAACCTCCAAGTCATGTGGTCTAAGTCTTCCATTTCAGAGACAAGAAGACTGAAACGCAAGCAAAAGACTAGAAACAAGAATATTGTTAGTTTCATTTACAGCTGAGAGAACTAAACTTTTGGTAGTGGACTAAAATCTGACAAGCAGGTGACAGAGGCTCGGATTTAAACCTAGTTCTGCCTAACACAGAGGGTCATTTTCAGTTGTGAAGTAGTCATGGCCCTAGTACCTGAAGATTCAGCTGTACTGCTAGTTTTCCAAAAACAAAACAAAACAAAAAGCTCTGGCTACCCAGGTCTGGGAGGGTTTGGGCCCTGGAGCAGACAGTAGCTGGCTCCAGTTCATTCACGGCTCAGCAGCTAGAAAAGCTGTTTATGAACTCTGCTTGTCTGTGGCCTGGCAGCCTTGCTACCCCAGCTGGGCTTTTCACAGAAGACCCATCAGGCAGGTCATTAGGACAGCACACAGAGCCTTTGTCCAGAAGGTATGGTATTTTCCAGCTAGGGGTTTGTGTTGGCCACACTGGCAGGGACAAGGGAAGTAAAGCTTGCTGCCAGGGAGGCTCTGCTCCAAAAGGCCAAAGGGGAGGAGCAGGTGCTTGGGCCGAGCGGGACCCAAGTGGAAACAGGAGAGCAGTGGCGTGGTGAGATTCAGGGCAGTGGATGAGGAACTTTCAAGAGCTTGAACTACACTTTGTGTTGCAAGGCTTCTGTGGGTGGAGAAGACTCTGGCTGTGATAGGTTGCTTAGGTTCAAATCACAGCCCGGCCCGTTACTACTTGTGAGGTCCTGGGTAGTATTTTTAACTTTCCGAGCACCAATTTCCTCATTTGCTGTTTGAGGGGAGATAAATGAATTCAGTGTCCTGCTGGTTGTGATGACCACGTGGAAGCACCGTAGTCAATAAATGGCGGTGTCTCTACACAGTTTTGCGAACACTCCTTTGGTTCCCAGATTTATAAGTTAATAAAAGGCCAGGGCTGCAGAGAACGTCTAGGCAAGGGTGTCACATGACTACAGACTGAAACAAGAGAATTGTCACGAGGAGATCCACATTTAAAAGAACTCTGGCTTAGAAATAGTTCAGAGGAAGACAATCTGCTTCTTACTAAGATAGCAGCCAATGGAAGAACTAATAGAGCTGTTGCTTCATAAATGTTCTCAAATTAGCATGTAAATGGCATGTGTGTATGTATATGGCATGTAAATGGGGTATAAGCTCTGGTTGTGCATATGTGTGAGATATATGCATGCGTGTGATATTTGCATGAAATGTACACATACATATGTTTGTGCATGGTGTGGGTTAGGTCTGTAGTAAGACTGCAAAGTCCTTTCTCAATCTTCAATAATGCTTCGTAATGAAAGAAGGGAGGAAACATATTTATTAGTTAAGTACTTAACCCTGTAGTATGTTTTTGTATAATACTTTCAGTGTCTCCTAGACAAGGAAAGTGAGGCTCAGAGGTATCATTTGTTTACACTTAACCTGATGGTTAGTGGCAGAGGCTGATCTGGGCCTAGTTGGTTCTGACAACCTACAGCAAGCATTGTGGCTTGACTGCTGAAGAGATACTGCTCATGCAGTCAGGGGTTTAGCCTATGCTCTGAGCTTCAAGCAGCTTTTCTTGTGGTTATGTCATCCGACTAGTCTTTCTCTGTTCTGGCTCCCAGACCCACAACATCCTGCACAGCTTGTTACCACTCCAGTTTCGGTTTTGTCAGCTCTTCCTCTGACCTGGGCCTCCCCTTGGTGAAGCAGGCGCAGGGAGAGAGGCAGCCAGGCCCTTGGGCTGAGGCAGAAGCATGAATCTCCAATCCTCCCTCAGCCTGGGCAGCCAGTGTTATGTCACCCTGGGATCCATTGTGGCCGGGGCCCCTGGAGCACTCCAGTGTTCTGCGGTTCCTAGGGAGCTCCTGTGAACTGCCCCAGCTCTCCTCCCGCACGTTCGCAGCAAAGACAGGCTTTCAGCTGTAAGCACCTAAAGGTGCTTGTCGAGGCTTCTTCTCCTGAACAGCACCCTGCAGACTCAGCAAATGAAAAACATACATCTGCTGGCCTACACCAGGCAGTGAGACTCAAAGAACAGGCAGCTTCTTGTACAGAAAATGAAAACCTTCATCTTGCGTGGTGGCACAGGCCGGTAATCCCAGCACTCTGGGAGGCTAAGATAGGATCACAGGTTTAAGGTCTGACTGGTCAATTTAGTGAGTTAGTGAGGCCTGGTCTCAAAAATCAGAAATTAAAAATGTGCTGTGGATATAGCTCAGGGTGAAGCTCTGGGCTCCCTCCTCACGACCACAAAAAGGGAAATTCTATTATGCCTTTTATCTTTTTGCCAAACATTTATTGACAAGCACATACCAGTGACACTGACTCAAGGGAGAGTTTTGCCTTTCAAGAGCCTACAGTTCAGTGGGGATCCACTGAAACGGAAAGCTGAGCCTGGGACACCAGCTTGAGGACAGACAAGTGATGGGGAGGTTTTTCATTCTACTCTGGCCTGTGCAAAACTTCTCACTGAAGATATTATCTTACTAAAGTAGGAAGAATCAGTCGGAATTCAATAAGTGAAAATAATAGCAATCAAAGTATTAAGTACTTGCAATATGTCAGGCATCTTGCTAGGTTCTTTATAAGCATTATTATTTCATTTAATTTGAAAAACAGTCCTAGTATAACAGGTACTGCAATTATCCCTGTTTTACAGGTGAGGAAATTGAGGGTCAGAGAATGTGAAATAACTTGCTCAAAACTAGTACTTCATTTATTGAGCCCAGGCTTTCAACATAAGGCAAAGTTCGGCTGGGAAGACATAGGTAAGCTTCACTCAATTGTTCAGATTTTGTGGGGCACCGCAGAATGATAAGATAGGTTTGTTTCTTAAAGATTTTTCCGTGAGGTAGAAAGCTGCACACAGCATAGCCTGCTTGGAGATGTGGCTCCACCTGGATACGAGGTCACATAGGTTACTACAGTAGTGGCTGAAAAAAGTTCTTCCGCAAACAAGTTCCAACATATCTCTGGCAATGCTCCCTGAATCCCTAGGGCCTCTGCTTTTAAAGAGGCCTTCCTCATGTTTTGTCTGTAGAAATTTATAGAGTTTCCTATGCCTCAGATGCGGAAAGCACATATAGTCTTAAATGTCTCCCTAGGCTACTTCCCCAGGGATTGTGCAAGAGCTCAGGACACTTCACAGGTGGTACTTAAAGTGTTCCCAGGCCTCTGGTGTTCCCTGGGAAAGCTGCTGTCAGGGCTGTTACTGACTTACGCACCTTTGAAAGTGAGCTGCCATCAGCACTCCTTCCTCTGAGACAGGGATTCTCCCAGGGGTTAACAACACTTGTGGGAATAATTTCAGTCCCTTGAAAAAAGGCATGCCCTTTTTAAGGCCATGGGATCATTCCTGATAAAACTTTGTTGGCTTCATAAAGGTTGTATAGCCCCAACATGAGTGACAGGGTAGAAGGAAGGGCAATGGTCAGCTAGAAAAGGGGTGAACCTCTGAAAAAGGGGTAGGCATAGATGCTCACTGATTCCCCAAATCCTATGTCTCTAATGTGTTATAGAATTTGGAATTCATGTGTATACAAATTAAAAAACAATTTTAAAAAGGTTGTCTAGTTTACAAAAAACCCAGTCCCTTCAATGCTTATGAGCACCAGTCAGCTATCTATGTGTTTGCTAAGGTCTATGGCTTTGGGCCTAGTACATGTATTCATCACAGTAATGAAGTGACCCAACTTTACAGTTTTGGTTTCATTTGGTTCTAGTGCCTTGACATTTGCCTTATCTCCAAACGGTTCTTAAGAGGAGAAAGCTTACAGGCAAACATCATTATCTCACATAGCCTCCTGCATGAAAATATGTATAATTAGGAAAAAATGTTCTAAGCAGAGTCTTAGATCATTAGTCAAATCAGAGATCATATTGGATGGACCACAGCCCCAGGAAGAAGTTGGGAGACCTTTTGAGTTCTACAAATTCAATGTTATCAAAACACCCAAGTTTATCCATCTAATTAGTCACAGAACTACAAGTGGAAACTAAGCCTTTTGCCTTTTAGTTCATACCTCACTGTACTAAATCAGTGTCTTTCAGCATGAATCTTGTAAGATATTAATAGGCACTTTGCACAAAAGCATTCTATGGCCAAGTACATTCAGCAAATACTGACTTGCAGAAAATCATTTAGGTTTACTTACAACATTGTGATTTTCCAAGAGGAGAGATTGTACATAGTTTCCCTAAATTTACTTAATCCCAGCAACTTCTTGTGGTAGACTATTGTAGAATATATTTTGAGAGACATATATTGGTTCCTTTCTTTAATAAGCTCAAATTATGACAAATTTATAATGACAAGTTTATGGGTGATAGGGTTATGACTTTTCTTTAGGGATTTTTTTTTTCAGCGATTCAACTTGTATTTCTGGTCTACTGAAGTCAACACAATGCAGCTGCCATACTTGACCAGAATGTCTATCGGAGTGCCTGAAGATGGGATTTCCATCTCTTTTTAGAGTCACTGTTATCCTAAAAACCAATTGGTTTGTCTTCTTGTGGTTACAGATACATTGATTCTGCAACTTGTTTAAAGGAAAGTCTGGTGGCATCATCTCGCCTTGAAACATGGGCCCAAATATGATCACATGCTATTTTCTAAAAGTTTTTGATTTTTTTTTTTTGAGATGGACTCACTGTGACACCAGGTACATATTCACAAAACTTCCATAAAATCTTAAGGTGTTCTTCTACTCTTTGAAGCCCATCAATAAATCACTGACCTAGATTCCCTGCCCCTAGAGAGAACTTCCTGAAAGCAACAGACACACATAAACACACACATGTGACACAAGAAATGGTGGTAAGATTTTCTGTTGCCTCCTCACCATTATTTTTTTCTTTCTTTTGAATTCTTAGTTGAAGGAGGTTAACTTATTGCTTGCTAGTTCCTGTTCTGATGAAGTGTGTCAATTGCACTGAAGGGCTGCCAATCATGTGCCTGTTTGTGCTCAACTGCAGATTTGCTCTGAGATTTCCTGAAGCTGTGGCTTCAGTGATATCCGATAGTAGTCTAATGTCACTGAAGCCACTTTCTGGGAGCCATTTTTTTCTGGAAGCTGCCCTCCTAGGTTTCCAGAAAAAACAAAAGAGGTGAAGGGGGAGGGGCAGAAGGATAAAGCACATTCTGAGAACCACATAGAAAAAGGAAGGCTGTCACAGATAGTAGGATTAGGTATTGTGGCTCAGTTTGTAACTTACCTGGAGTTAGACTGCTTAGCCTCTCTGGCTATACTTTGGGCTTGTTAACCTGTCATCTGGGCAAATTGGCCTCAGTAGGCCGTGTCCCAGGCCCTTACTCTGTTTCTGATCTTCCATAGAGCTAACTCTATTTTTGTTAGAAATTCTATTTAATAACAAAAACATTTATTTCCCTGTTTTTTTCTTTTTGTTCAAAACAGAGGTTTAATTAGTTCTGTTAACTTCTTTGTGCTTTCCTTTTACCTAACACCTACCTCTTGAGCCCACTATCCACACTTCTACAGCCTTCTGTTTATGTTGGTTTATAGATCTGGCTTTGTTTGTTTTTGTTTACTTATTGGTCCTAGATATTGAACTCAGGGCCTTTGCCCTGAGTTACACCCCCAACTCACTTTTTATTTTTGATTTTGAGAAAGCATCTCACTAAGTTACTCAGTTGCCCAAATTGGGCTGGAAGTTACGATTCTCCTGCCTCAGCATCCCAGACTGCCTGCTGGGGCTGCTCCATTAGGTCTATCTCTACACAGATGCAGATGGGGGGGGGGGTAGGAGCTCATAATGGCAGCTCTGTGCACTGTAGGCTCATTGCAGAAGTGAGGGATAATTTGGAGACATGCAAAGAAAGCTTGGCCAAGAACCCCGTGTTCAAGAAGAATGCAAATAAATCCCTCAGAGATGCAGTTGGAGGAGCACAATTTTACTTAATTAAATGCAGGGTGTGGTAGTTACATTAAGCCCTGGAAAGCAAGGGGATGATGGTCTATTGCAAAAGTCTGAGGAGCCAGAGGTTCGCACAGGCTTAGCACTCAGGCTACGCGTAGGAGCTATGGTAAAATTTTATGAGCTTCTTTGGGGAAAGATGTCTTACTGAAGTTGCTCTACCTTAATTGAGCATATTTCTAAATCCTTAAGGTAGCAGGAGTGATTTGGTTCTAGATAAAAATCAAAAAAGACAAGTGCACTTTAAAAAGAAAGTTCATCAGAAGCTGGTTGGGGAAGTGAAACCTTGTTTGCCTTTCAGCATTTCTTGGCACATGATTTACTAAAATGCAGCTACTTCTTTGTGCTCTCCCTCTCATTACTCTGTAATCTACTCTAGGAAAGAGGTTCTTGAAAACACCATGAATCATTCTTTAACATCATCCAAACTTTCTCCACTCCCCTCTGCCCCTCATTTCTGAGACTTCTGAGACTCAAGCTTGATTGGCTAACCTAGTTTGGGGTCCCAGAAGGTCTGAAGCCTCCTTGTTTACCCAAAGATGGTAGGGGAATCTCACTTCATTCTGGATACTAACTAGTTATATGAGTTCGGCTAACTTTTAAAACATCTCTGTGCCTCTTTTTCTTCTTTCTCCATTTTTAAAATGAAGTATTTGAACTATGGAATCTCCAAATTTTCTTTCAGCATAAAAAGTTCCATGATTGCCTGGGTTGGTGGTGCAGGCCTATAATCCTAGCACTCTGGGAGGTGGAGGCAGGAGGATTGTGATTTTGAGCCCAGAGTGTGCAACCTAGCAACTGAGATCTTGTCTTGGAAATCAAAATATTAAAATGGACTGGAGATTCATTCCTGAGTTCTACCTTCAGTACCCTCCAAAAAAGCTCCATGATTATCAGTGACCTGCTAAACCCACATTTCCCTCATGTTTAAAGCACTGAGATTCTTGTACACTTCCTAGGAAGGTGGTTAGAGCTCAGTAAACTTTAAAACAATGCAAATGTCAGCTATCACCATTAGAATCATTTTTGCAACTCTCTTCAAAGCTAAAGAGCAACTGTTTACTTATTGGAATTCCTAAAATTCAGGACTTGGTTTGATAAAAGAATGTTCAAGTAGATAATCTGTTGTAAGTCTTGATAGCATCTGCAAGTTCTTTGGAAGGAAGTGGCCATCTAGATAGACTTTGAGGGCAAGTCTATCCCAGATGACCTCCTCTTGTCCTCTTCAGGGACACAGGCAGAATTTACTAAGAATCAGAGTTTGCAAGGCTTTGAAAAGGCTTTGAAGAGTTCAAAGGACAATGAAGTCACTCTAGGTGTTACCACCTTTCATCTGTGTATTTTACATGATTTACCCAGGTTAACTTATTACCACTCCAAATCTCACATTAGCCATCACTCTTGCCTTTGGGATGGAGGGAAGTGATATTATCTAAAGTTCTGCAACCAGAAAAAGACCCTGCGTTAAGAGTGACACATCCTCTGTCCACAGCTCGTGGAATGCCCCCCTGTCACTAATGGCAAACTCTCATTTCTTTTCTTGTCTCCCATTCCCAGGACTTCCATGGTGCTGCCTCAGTAGTACTTTGCCCAGCATTCCAGAATGACAGAAGTTGGACTGGCTCACTGCAGTGGACAACTCTTCTCTTTTATAGTCCAGAAAACTGAAACATTCTGTCGACCCAAGGAAGAAGAGAGATCCAAAAGAAAAAAAGAGACAAATTCAAATCAGTAACTTAAGAAAAATAGAAACTATCTCTTACTCTCGACACACTTTAATAAGCCAAACACACTTTATCTCTCTATACATCTTAATAGTGCTTAAACCTGGGTGTCCAGGGAAGATGAGGCACATAATCACTTAGGACACAGAGTTTCTGTTGCCATATTTGAATACCTGTTTTGTCCTATGTAACTGTGGCAGCCTTTCCTCTCTTAAACTCCTGGAATCATTCATTCTGAAGGGAAACGGAAGTTGAAATTCTGTCATCAATCTGGATAGAATGAGTCAAAGAGAACTCTCATTTCTTGTCAAACAGTCAAATCAACATTCAGCCCACGGGCACAGGGCTTTAAGAAACAAAGTAAGTCAATGAACAATTATATTGTGAAATGAAAATGTAAAATGTACTTGTGGCCCAGAAGCTACAAGTCTAGGCTTCCTGTATTTCTTACCCCAAGATAGAATGCTAAGAACACAGCTGGATCTACTCTGTGCGTTTTGCAGAACAAGCACTCAATAAATATTTGCAAGTTGATTTGGAGGGCAAACATTATTGGCACCTGGATGCTTTTCCACGTTCAGGTTTTCATTTTTATGAAAATAAAATAGCTACAAAAGCACAGATAATCAGTGTTCAACACACCTAGAAGGAATCTTCATGATGGTAGATGTCATCTGTATTTTCCGAGGCGATTTCTGAGTAACATTAATTCTGGAGAATCTTGAGAAACAAAGGTTCTATCTTCAAATAAACTGAGAAATGTTATGGTGGGCCCAGCGACACAGGTGTGTAGTCACAGCACTCTGGGAGGTGGACACAAGAGGATTGGAAATAAGAGCCCAGCCTGGGCAATTTAGTGACTCAGCAAGACTCTTGACTTAAAGCTGAAAGTGAAAAAAGTCTTGGGATATAGCTGAGTGTGAAGATCCTCTGTTCAATCCACAGTAACGCAAAAAAGGGAAATGTTATTAAGTTTCCCACTTTAGTCTCTCCAAATTCTAAAGGTGCACAGCTTATTCAAGACACTGAGAAGAATTTGGGGTACAGAATCAATTTTAACTTCTTTGAAACAAGTTTTTCCCAAGAAAGTTAGTCTTTTTTTGCGTAGCGTCAGTGAAAGTTCTGCAAAGCTTCATGGTCTTTAGAATTTATTATTTTTTTTTGAGTCAGGGTCTCGCTCTATAGCCCAGGCTGGTCCTGAACTCACTATGGAGCCCAGGCTGGGCTTGGACTCATGGCAATCCTCCTGCCGCAGCCTCTGGAATGCTGGGATTACAGGCCTGCTTGACCACATTCAGTTTATGTGGTGTTGGGGAATGGAATTCAGGTACTTAAATGCTTGTTAGGCAAGCGCTTTAACTGCTGAGCTATTCCTCCAGCCCTGTTCTTTAGACTTTTCCTCGGAAACACTGATTGAACCCAATTTTTGAACGTTACTAAAGAAACAGAGGTCCCAGAAAAGGGGCAAAATAACATCAGGTCCAATTTGATCAGTGCCTCCAAAGACCAGATAGGTCAATTCTCTGAGGAATCAGACACAGGACAACAGATCAAATGCAGTCAAGAGGTGCAATAGAGACTTCAGGAAGGCCAGCAGGCATGGATAGGATTGCACCAAGCAGAGATGAGAGTAAGAAGAGAAGCAATTCCAGGTGATGGTTAAGATCTGCCAGGCCAGGAGGAAGCCTATGAAGCAGGCCTAAGCAGGCTGCAGTAAGGGCGTTCTGTATAAACTATTAAGAGTGAGACACAAGGTAGAAAGCCTTGGCATGATAGCATCGGGATGATTTCCAGGCAAGGTAAGACTGGGACGAAAGGAGTAAGCCAGGAAAAGGACCTGGCTGGTCAGGGAGGAGGCAGTTTAATTCTGGAGTGACCAAGTGGTCATTTAGGTGTTGACCATCAGCCAGTAGGAAAATCGAGCCAGGAAGAGTGGCTGAGTCTTCTCATAAGGTTCAGGCCAACACGTCAGGAGGCAGTGACCTAGAAAGAATGAGGAAAAGTTGAGACACAGAAAACAGCCAGCCAGTTGAAAAAGTCAGGGAACAGCCAGAGGAGGCAGAATCCAGCAACTGCAGCCACCGTGGTGGTCCACAACACCAGACTGGGAGTCTGAATTCTGGAGAATGACCCGTTACCAGGGGGACTTCCGGGGCTTGGAGTCTTTATGAACGGGGAGCGATTCCCATTTCAACGGGTCCGTGGGCCTTGGCTGGAAGGAGCTTCTTGGCAGCGCACAGCATACGGTGGGAGCAGAGGGAGCAAGCTGGCGCAGGGAACTAAAACGTAAGGGGTATTCCTTGGAGGAGTGTCCAGAAATGGAGGCAGAAGCCTCAGGAAGCTCGGGGACTTGGAAAGCCGGGCCGGGGGGGGCTCCATTCTCGCTCCCCTCCCCCTCACGGCTCTTCTGCCCACGTTTACACCCAGCCGCGCTGGCTACCGTCCCCGCAGCCGCTCCCGGAAGCCCTCCCCAACTCTCCACGTTTCACTTCCCTCCCTCATCCGCCACGGCCGCAGCTCCGCGCCCACGATTGGCCAACCGGTCACCCCCTCCGGCCAATCAACGCCGCCCTGTCGTCCCCGTGTTACTGGGTAGAACAAAACAAAAACAGAAGGCGCAGGGCCCGAGACGCTCGGAGGCGGCGGCGGGGAGCGCGTCGCGGCTGGCGGAGCGGGAGCCTGGCGAGCGGCGGCGGCGGCGGCGGCGGCGGCGGCCCGAGGGGTCGGTACGGGTGGGCACGGCCGCGCGCTCGGGACGCTTCGCCTTCTCCCCCCGCTCCCGTCTCTCCTCAGGGGGCGCCGCACGTTAGGCGGGAGGGGGCGTGAGGCCGCCGCGCGGTCGGGGGCGCCGCGCCCCAACGTCCCGGAGGGCGGGAGCCGCCGCCGCGCCCCCTGCGGACCCCGCTGCGCGCCCGCGGCGAGGGGCACCTCCGTGGCGGCCCCGCGCGCCCGCCGCGCTGCGCTCAGGGCGTTGAGGGTGTCCGTGGGCACGAAGCCCCCGGGGCAGCGCCGCGCCCCGCCCCGCCTCCCCGGGGCCTGCGACCTTCCCTGCGCGGCGGCGGTGGCGGCCGGGCTCCCGCGCTTGCACCTGAGCCGGCCCGGCGGATACGCGCCTGCTGCCCCGCCGCGCCCGGCCTTCAGCGCAGGGTGCCGAGTGTTGTTTATTTATTTTTGAAAGTAAAATATAATCATTTAGAGGAAGTGAGCAGAGAGCCCCCTCTGCCTGAAGCGCATGCAGTTTGGGCTTCACGTCTGTAACGCACGCAGAGTTGGTGCCCGAGCTGTAGACCTGTGGGCGGAAGCCCGCACCGCTGTGCCCCGCTGTGCCCCGCTGTGCCCTTGTGAGTACTGGCTGCGCAGGCATAGACGGATGAGAAAAATGCAGCTCCGTGTGCAGGGAAGGTTGCCGACTATTTTTAGCTCGGGTAGTTTCTGTTAATGTTAAGGATTTTTGGAGTTCTTGTTAATTTTGAACGTTTTGGAAAGCTGCCAGGCTTTTTTTTTTTTTTAAGGACCGTGCATGTATATTCTCAAATTAGTTATTGGTGTTACACCCTTGAAATTTGTTCATGAACATCTCAGTGGTCATCTTTGAATTATAACTTACTGTTTTTTTTTTTTTTAACCGTAGTGGAAATGTGAAGGGATTGCAAATGCTACTTGAGAATTTTCTGTAGTGACTCCCTTGCCTCGTTATGCTAGAGAGGTTTTAGCTGATTTTTAAAGTTGCTAATGTTGTGATTATAGCCGGGGAACGAGTGCGAGTAATTTCTCAGTTAACATATGGTCTACACTTGACTTCCAAAAATGTGAGAGTAATTTATGAAGTGTATTTCAGAAAATACATTGGCGAAAAGAACACTGTTTAATTTCAGCCTTAAAATTTTCTAGCTCGTATGTATAGTTTTTTTCTTCGTTGAAATTTAATATTTATAGGTTAATATGAAAGTCAATTTTTTGGAAGTTTAGGGTGAGAATCTTAAGAGTTGTTAAATTAGAAAAAAGCCTATTAGTTTGAAAAGTGTGAAAACAAGAAACATAATGTTTTGTTTTTAAAAATGGCTTTATTACAGTTGTGATGGAATAATTATTTCCTTGATCAGATTGTCATTGTCCAAAGACCGAGGTCTATGTATTGTTAAGACTATCTAATAAAAGCAAATATAGTAAGTTATTGATGATAGCAATTACCTGGTGTTTTCTTTGCCTGAGTGTCTTCTGTAGAATAGTTTAACTAGTTCTGGTATTTGGAAAATGGTATTTAAAAATTTGACATAAAAATAAAAGTCTTATGTTTTGATAAGCTTCTCTCAACCTTAAAGAATTTTCCTGTAGGATATTAAGATTTTTGTACTGTATTTAAAGGTCTGGATTCTAGTCCTGATTCTTCCACTGAGCAGCTGTTTCTCCTTGGACAGATTACCTATCCTCTCTGAATCTGTTTAATTGCATGCAAAGTGGAATACCTACTTCAAGATTGTCTTGTGAGGTACATGCATGTAAAATTCAGTTTGAACTCTAAAGGACTTTATAAATAAATATCAGTTATGATTATTTTTTCCTTATTAGCTATCTGTAGAATATATCCTTTCAGATATCTGCATCAAGAATGAAAAAGACAAATCCTCTCAAATAGCTGCATCAAAAATGGAAAAAGATTTAAATATAACCCTAGTTTAAAAACAAAAACATACATTGTAAGACGTAATATTCCTTTTCTGTGACATTTGTAGTTCATACACTGAAATAAAACAGAATATGGTATTTTCAGCTGTGAAGGGTACTAAATGGGAAAGCAGACTATGTTCACATACCTCGATGAGTATATACATATTCTAAGGTTCATTATTTTCCTAAGTTCAGAGTTGCTTGGAGTTATGATATTGAAAAATTATGATATAGAATGAGTATACTACTAGTGAAATGATTGTAACTGACTGCAAGGACTTATCCATCCTCTTTGATGTAAACAGGTAAAAATACTTAAACACTAAACCACTATTTAAGAAATAATTCTGGAGAGATTCTGAAATCTTACTTGGTTATATTTCTGTGAATGTGGTTTAGATAGTTTTTACTTCAAATGATACTGGATCTGTTTCAGTTAAATATATAAATAATAGGTAACTGATTTTATCAAAGCCTTACAAGCATCAGTTTTTACGTCACTTTGAAACTGAGGTCTACAATACTAAGATATCTGTGCTGTTGTACTTACTCCTTTTTAAAATAGGTTAGATATTTAAAAGAAGAATGAGATATTTATATTATAAAAGTAATCTCATTGTAGAAAAATCTGGTTTAAACATTTGCTTCTAATTCAAACTCTTGTGAATTATAAAGACCTAAATAATGAAGTAGCAGATGTATTTGCCGTCAGAGAGGCTGTAGTGTGAAAAATAATTAGGAGATATCCTTGATTAACTAAAACATATATGTAACTGTTAGGTATAACTTTAATTCTCTAAAGTCATTGGTGGAGAGCTCACCAATATTTATGTTCATATTGATTTCATTTTGAGACTTGTAACCCATACACCATTTGGAGGTGTGTTGTGTGTGTGCATGTTTAACATATGTAATAAATATATCTTTAATTCCAAGTTAAAAGGATGTACTGGCATATGCTGAAATCCTTTGGGTTTTTCTTTTGGACTTGTCAAAAAAAGTAGAACTAAATTTTAATTAGGTTAAGGTATCTTTGAAAGTAATGTGAACCCTTAGAAAAATGAAGCTGTGTTTTCTTAGTGTTTATACTTAATATCAGTTTATAAGATGTTGAAGCTTTTTGTATTTTTCTTTTGAAAAATAGATTCTGAAGGAAGACTTCCATTTGATAATTTGTTTAATCAGTGCAGGTGAAATTAAGAAACAATGGATGTAGAAAGTGAGCAGATACTGAATGTACACCCCACAGGTAAGTATCACCTTGAACTCTGTCTTGTGTGTAAGCGTCAGGCCATTCCATAGCTTATGAAAGCGTAATAATAAAAATGTCTTTGGTACCATCTTACTCATCCTGTAGGAAAACAGGCCACATTATGTTCATGTTTGTGATTCTTATTGTCATGTCAGTTCATTCCATGTCCTTGTTTTTCTGCCTGTCCTTTCACATTCCATGCATTCTTACTTGTCGCTATTTATAATGAAGTGTGGTGTACAGAGTGGAGAAGAACAGAGAACCTGCTTATTCATATATTCACATGGACTAGTAATTTCTACAATATAAACTATATTTATTATCTTTGATATCTTTCTTAACAATATGTATTTTGTAAATTTTCTATGGTATTCCCACGATGCTTTAATTGCATATCAATATACAAATGAACATGGTTTTGTGGAACAGATGACCAAATGTTGAATTACTTAAGACAACTTAAAATGCATTTATACTATAACTTTGAAAATACAATCTTCCCAAAGAGTTTAAATTAGGAATGTACAATATGTGAATAGGAGAACTTTTCATATTGTTGTGTTTTTAGGTAATTCTTTGCCTAATAATTTTATTACTTTTGAAATACACTTTCGTAGTTTTAAAATACATTTCATGATTAAGTATTGTACTTTAATGACTTTAATTCTCTATGTGGACAATTTTATGTAATTTGCTTTGCTTTAAACAAATACTTTGCTGCTGAAACTTCCTTGTCCTTTTGTATTTACAAATCTTTTGAGGTGTGTTAGGAGATTATAGTTGAGAAAACTGCAACAGTAAGTAGTGATTATTTTTGTGCTGCTATATACAGAATAGCTATGTGAGTTCTGTTTTTTGAGGGTCTGAATGGCAATATGTCCTATTTATGTGGGAATAGTAACACACTTTTAAGTATATATTTTACATATTGGTAATTGCTGCTTTTCTGCACTGTCCAGTATGATTTGTAAGCAATAGCCATATATGGCTATTGAAGATATGAAGTGTGGCTAGTCTGTAATGAAGGTAAAATAGCTCAATAACTTTTTAGATTTTACTGACCAAATTATTATGGGTGTTAGGTATCTTTGTTACTTTGTCTTTGCTGCGACTCAATACTTGACGTGCACCAATTTGTGGGAGGAAAAGTTAATTTCAGCTCACAGTTTCACAAGGTCACAGTCCATTCATGGTGGCTGGCAGCAGTAGAAGCACATGGCAGAGATGGAGTGGGGGCAGCTCCTCACAGCACTGCACACAGAAAGCCAAGTCAAGTCCCAGAAGGAAGGTAGCGTATATAGTTCTAGGTCCTGTCCCAGTGATCTGCCCCTCTGGGTCCAGCTCAGTGTTTGAACCCATTCCAGGTTTAAGACCCAACACACATCTGTAGTCCAGTTGTACACCTACAGTCTGAAATCTGCCACGTGCCTGTCTTCCCACCTCACACCTATACCCTACCAAACATGTATAATCCACCCCTCCAGACCAGGCCCCAGTCTCTCAAGAGCACATAGTTCCATAGGTAATCCATAGCATCCAAATGCATGAGGCTTATGGGGGAAATTCCAAATCCATACTACAATATTAGATTATATTAAAATTAATTTTACTTTTTAACATGGCATCTAAATCTTAAAATTACATGTGTGGCCTGTGTTCTGTTTTTGTTTTTGTTAGCACAGCTCTAAGATTTATAATTTTTTCCCCTGACTGTAGGCCTAGTTATAACCTCATGTTTAGTGCCTTTCGTCAGTGCTTCCTTAAAATACTGTTTTTCTGTAGTTAGATTGGCCTAAATCAGATTCTCTTTGCAGTTAATTCTTCTGGTAGCAAATAATACAATTCAGAGAGACTACCTCCACCTTTATCATCTGTCTCTTTGAGAAACTAAGTAACACGGATGTTGTTTTATCATATATACAATTGAAATATAAATACCCTTTATAGATTTGTTAGAATGTGTCAAGTATGTAGTACCTTTTAAATTTGTAATACTTGAAAATATCATTTATATTGTTTTAATTGTGCTACTTACTGGATACCAAAATTGAAAATGTGATTGTTTGCTAGATGATCATAGAAGTTGAAGTAGTTACAATTGAGATGTCACAATTCAGAACTAGGGAATTATGCAGTAGGAAATGAGTACAAACTGTGTAACTTCAAATTTATTTCCTATGGTATAAATTTGAGGTTACACAGTTTGTACTCACTTTTATTCATCCATCTAATTTTGGTTTTCTTGAAACAGATTTTATTTTTTGGTGGTACTGGAGATTGAACTCTGAGGGCTTTTGTACTGAGCTACTTCCCCAGCCTGTTTTTAAGATGAAGTTGCCCATGCTTGGCTTGAACTTAAAATCCTCTTGTCTTTTAATTACGGTTTAATTAAGATCAGTGCTTTAGGGTCTTCCTTGATCACATTATTGTGTTTTAAAAACTTAGGTGAGCATGAATAGCAAACTATGAAAAAATACTTGATGGAAACATGGGTTAAATATGCTTAACTATATAAGATATACCTAGGGAAAGTTTACTGTTTAAACAAACACAAACATGTATTTGAGAGCTTGTTTGGATATTCTACCAGGGGAACGCAACTAGCTGTATGCTCTCGGCAACGGATCAACATTTAAATGGTAGAATAATGAAAGCAGTTATATTTTGGGTAGATGTTTAATTTGTTTCTCAAACCATCCACACTCTTCTATGAAAACTCCATTTAATTGCCATCGATCTTTGTCTCTTTTACCTTCATCTTTTGCTTTTCTCTCTCTATTCACTCCTTTGTTCCTCCTCTGTCGTTTTATCTGTTAACACTTGTATTCTAGCTTTGAATTTTCTTTATAGTTATGAAATAAAATGTAGGTTTGAATCCTGGCCTCAGTTCTTTCTATATAATGTAACTTTTCTATGAAACACCTTCCTTTGTAAAATGAAGACAACTTCTTACAGAGCTCTATGAAGCTCATCAGCCAAGTATTAGGTGTGTAGCACAGAACCTGCTATCTGTATGTGGCAGGTGGTAGAGCCTGGTACCCAGTATATAATAACAGTAACTGTGATGATGCAGTAATGCTAGTACTATTACTAAGACTAAGACGACAGTTACTACTGCTAGTTTACTTATGAAAATGTCACACACATAGTGTCCAAACATCAGACTCTCCCATTAGTTCAAAAACTACAAGGCATTGTTTCAGTTTCACTCTTCTGTAATCATGAATTGGTTCTACTTAAAAGCTCCTTGTATGTAAAAAATGGATATATTATTAACTCCAGTTACTACCCTTACTCTTTCCAGTTTGTTTGTGACAGAATTATTGCAACATTTCTTATCTGATGGCTACCTTTATACTTTTTTCCCCTAATATACTCTATATTCTTGCCAAACTAATTCTTCTGGTATCCGATCTAAGCTTTGGTCATTTGAACACAGGAATTGTCATTAGTGATTGTGGTTAAGTAAGGAGAGGCAAGATTGTGAATGACCATAAGTTACAAGGTAGAAGATATGCACATTTTTAGATAGTAGGCAAGTCTTTAAAAGATTCATTGGTGGGGCCATGTTTAGAAAGTCAGTCTCCTCAGTTTGGAGACTGGTTTGAAGACTGTAGGCAGGAAGAGTATTTGTAAGACTAGTAATTTAAGTCCACTTAATGTTTTTGTTTTTTGATTGTCACAGTTCCTAACTGACACTTTGTCTCAAGAATTTTAATGCGTCTATTTTGTGTTTTGTTTAGTTTGATTAAAATTTTTAGTTTTAGCGTGTCTTAAAATATATTTAGCCCATGCATGTAGACCTGATTCATTGTAATTATAATTACACATATTTAAACCATTCAAGTGTGAATCACTCTGACTTAATGAACAAAACTGTGACCTAGTGGTAACTAATTCAGTAGCCTTTCTGACTTAAAAAGTTTTCACAGTGAAGCCAAATATCTGCATGTGGTCTCCATGAACATTTAGTTAACAGTATGATATTAATAGATATTCTACTAGGTGCTACTGATACAAACAAATAGTCGAATCGTGGTTCCTCCTTTGAGGTTTATGACCTAGTTGGAAAAGCAAATCTGCTCATTAAAGGACAACAAAAGGATTCCTGCACTGGGAACAGTATACGAGTATTATAGTGTTGCTGTGGGGATTCGAGTTGGTAGGGAAGTTTCTTGGAGGGAGTAAGATGTGAGTAATATCCTAAAGGATTTTGATAGCCGAAAGCACAGTAAGGATGTCATCCTAAGTAGGGGAACCTTGGGGAGCTACATATATGTGTTCTTTTCTGGGAGACAGTGTACTAGTCTCATGTATGCTGGAAGATCTTCAGAGGATAAGAAGTATTAAGAGTTAAGTCCTTGGGCTGGAGAAGTAGAACAGTAGTTTTTACTCAGAGGGCAAGGTCCTGAGTTTGATTCCCGGGCACCACGTAATAAATAGCTGTGTGTGGTGATTCAAGCCTGTAATCCCAGCACTCTGGAGGCTGAGACAGGATGATTGCGGTGAGTTCGAGGCCACCCTGTATTACAGAGTGAGGCCCTCTCTGAAAAAAAAAAGTTGTAGTTATTTTATTGTGGCTGTGACAAAATACGTGACATCCACAATTGAAGGGAGGAAAGATTTCTTTAGCTCACAGTTTCGGAAGGTTTCACATGGTCTAATAGTGGGATAGTCAGAAATGGTGGAGGTACATGGCAGAGACAGAGGCTGGAAAGCTGCTCACCCCATTGCAGGCAAAGCCAAGTGAGTCTGGAGCAAAGCCGGTGAGCTTTCACAGGCAGAAGCTGCATCAGTGTTTCTTCTTCCTTTCTCAGTGCAGAGCTGCCAGCACCTCCCTTCAACAGGGTGGGTGCCCTTCGGTCATTTCCTGGCCCACAAGTCAGTAACAAAGACCTGAAAGCTCTGCTCTGGGCAACCCACAATCTCAACAATCCCTCCAGGTCAAACCCCAAACATTTGTCCCTTTCAGCTAAGCTCTGCCTCCCAATAACACACAGTTCCAAATATATGAGGCTTTTGGGGGCCACCCAAGATCCAAGCCATAGCAGAAGTTTTCAGATTAGGACTTTGAGATGACGGCTTTTAAAATAAGCCTTACCTTAAAGATACGAAATAATTCAGCTTCACAACCACATATTAATTACCTTTTGGCCTTTCAGTTATTGATATCCTCTAATCCTAGAATGATTGTTACAATTCATCATCAGATGTTTGGCAAGTCATTTGAGCTTTCTGAACCTTAGTTTATTTGTGTAAATGGAATAGTTAACTGTTGAACTTGTGGGTAAGAGTCCAGCACATTTCTGATAGTGGTAGATATTCTATAAATATTAGTTTTGTTGCTTAATTTTTTTACTCACAAAAATCATTTTTGTGGTACTTATATTAACAGACTGTAATATGAAAATATTTGCAATAAAATGGTTTTCTCAGGAAACCTTGTTCATGAAGACTCACTGCCTTTATTTTTTTGATAGTGGGAAAAGTAATCCTACTTATTTGTGAAGTATTAGATATGAACTATATGAAATTATCAATATGTGACTGTTCTTAACACCCAGAAATGACAATTTCATGTTAATTAATCAAACTTAAGTTCATACTTGGTATAATAGAAAATACTTTTACTTAGTTTTCTTTTTTGTTTTCATTAAGATCCTGATAATTTAAGCGACTCTCTTTTTTCTGGTGATGAAGAAAATGCTGGGACTGAGGAAATAAAGAATGAAATAAATGGAAATTGGATTTCAGCATCTTCCATTAATGAAGCTAGAATAAATGCCAAGGCAAAAAGACGACTACGGAAAAATTCGTCCCGGGACTCTGGCAGAGGCGATTCCGTCAGTGATAATGGAAGTGAAGCCCTTAGGGGTGGAACAACTGTGCCAACTAGTCCAAAGGGAAAGCTGCTAGATAGGCGGTCCAGATCTGGAAAAGGAAGGGGCCTACCAAAGAAAGGTTGGTATATAGCATGTGCAAAAAAAGGAGGAAAAACTTGTTTAGCTCTTGTACTGTCATTTCTTTGTCCTAGTAATGAGAGGAATTTCAATGTGACAGGGCTTTATGGTTATGTATATATCTTTATCTAGTAATAATTTGAAGACTTTTATTTTACATTTTTTTGTTGTGTAGACATAGTTTCTTTTTAAATTTCTTTTTCTCTTAATTTCTTCAGTACTAAAGATTAAAACCAGGGCCTCATATATGTGCAGCAGGTACTCTGTAATTGAGCTGTATCCCCAAGACTTAGTTTTTTTTTTTTTTGAGCAGAATTTCAACTCTTTTTCCAGCAAAATAGAGTATACAGCAATTTTGTCCACATATGAATTATGTATGTGTTGTCTCACTTTGTTTGAAAGCGGTAGTCAGAAACTCACCAGTATAATTTACTTTTTTTTTTGGTGGTAGAGCAGGTTGAGCCAAAAAACTTCTCACTAAACTATATCCTCAGCCCATTTCTGGTTTTTTGATTTTGAGATAGGGCCTTACTAAATTGCTGAGTTGCCTAGGCTGGGGTTGAACTTAGAATCCTTTTGCCTCAGGCTCCCAGAGTATATTATTAAGAATAATATAAATTTAATAATATCTGGACATAATTGTAATGTTTTCATATATTTGCTTTTGGTTTCTCCTTAGCTGTATTTATTTTGGTTACTTGATAGACTGGTCTGTTTGACTGCTGTATCCCTAGGCCCTGGAATAGTGCCTGGCATATGATAGGTACCTAAAACTTGTTCAATGAGGGATCTGTCAGATTGACAGTTTTTGGATTTCAGTTTGGAGATTCAGCTAGCTTTGGAATGATGGGAGTTTTAATATATAGCTTAATATGATAATCTAAGTGACTCTTTTGGTGATGAAGAAATGCTTGGAATGAAGACGAAATGTACAGACTTTGGATTTCAGCATCCTCCGTTAACAAAACTAGAATCAATGCGAAGACCAAAAAAAAAAAAAAAAAAAAAAAAAAAAAAAAAAAAAAAAAAAAAAAAAAAAAAAAAAAAAAAAAAAAAAGAATGTGAAAAAGCAGTTCATTGTGAGGGAAAGAGCGGAAAAAAGTTTTAAAGAACAGAGTATTTGGATAAACTGAAATTATAATGATGGATTAGAAATTGTTATATTTGTTGAATAGTTCAACTATCATTTTTTGGGCCAAAATGAAGCCTAGCTATTAGATTTCTATTGGCTCTAATGGCAAGGATCAAATTCTTAAGTGCAAGGCAAAACTTACATAAAAGAAAGCTTGGTGATATTATAAGGGTTTTATATCTACAGCATTTTATTTTAAAACATGAGATGGTGATCAAAGTGTTTTCTTTGTTGTTATTTTACTTTCTGAGCTTTCTGTGCCACATTTTACTAGCTTAACCTACTTCTTTTTGTTGTGGCCCAAGTGATACAAAGTTTAGAGCTCAACTGCAGTATCATTTCCCTCAAGGTCCTCCATATGGCTATTTTTGAGGATTTTTTGTTTTATTTTAAAGCATCTGCCTTTACAGCTTTTGACTTTATAAACTATTTCAGTTGAACATTTAGAATGATTTCACATTTTAGCTAAAATTTGTGAACTCTGAACTTTTCTTGTTTAATTCCAAAACTTTTTCAGGTGGTGCAGGAGGCAAAGGTGTTTGGGGTACACCTGGACAAGTATATGATGTGGAGGAGGTGGATGTGAAGGATCCTAACTATGATGATGACCAGGTATCAGTGTTTACTTTCTTTTATATTTAACATACTTACAAATTTTTCTGACATCATGTTTGTTGTTAACTCATACATTTATTTAATCATATGTATGTATCTTTACTCTAAATTTTTAATCAAATCATATGTGTATATTCACATATGCATATATGTATAGCACATATGTATTAATCATATATACTCAGTACTTTCAGATTGCTGGGTTAATTTTAGATTGGAAAACCCAGTTAATTGATAATAATATATGAATAATCTTAAGGTCTTTATAGATTCACTTAGGATTATTAAATTTGCCAATTTTTCAATAAGTTCTATTGAATTTAGTTTCTATAGTACTTATAATTGAGAATAATATATTTTCTTTTGAATATCATAAAAGAATTATAGGTAACTAAATTCCTTTTTAATACTACTCTTCAGTGTAATAACTAATATATTTTGTTATGTATTTTTTCCTAGGCATAATGTTTATTACAATAAATTTTAATAAATTTTATAGTGAATTTTAAAATATATTTATATTTTTCATGGAAGTTTTGAGAACAAACCTGCTTGTACTTGTCCTTCAGCTTTGCTAGTGTCAGTAATTATTAGCTCATAGGCAGTCTTGTTTCATCTTATACCTTCACGTATTTTTTTCTCTTCTGCATTCCCACACCATGTTCTGGATTATTTGGAAGTACATACTAGGTATTATGACTTTTTAAAAAGTGTATTTATATAAGGTAGGAAATAGTATTGACAAATTTAAACAAAAGTATCCAAATAAATTAGGTTGTTTTTATTGTGTACACCTATTTTAACTAATAGTTGGACATGGAAGTATTTCTAAGATGATATGAAAAATATATAGGTAAAGCTAGTGGGATTCAAATATTTTGGAATCTGATAAGTACTGTTAGCAAGTGCATTTTTGTTAGAGTAAATACAGTTACAAGTTGCAGATATTTCAGAGCTTTGTTATAGAGGAGAGAGGGATAGTTTTATGAGAGTTGTTTTTTGAAATTTCACTTGAACTTTTTACTTAAATTTTCATTCATTTTAATACTGATCTTTTTTATATTTTTATTGTAACAATCAGGAAGGCTTTGAGTCCCACTTCTCTTTTTAAAAAAATTGACTCATATTAATACCTATTTATATCATACTGTCTCATCTTGTAAAATGTGAAGTTTTTTTATTGTTTTTGAGACAGGGGTCTCACCTTGTTCAGCTGGCCTTGAACTCTTTCTCCTTCCCTCTCAGACTCATGAATAGCTGGGATTACAGGTGGGCCACTATTGGGAAAAGAAGTTTGAATGATAATACTGTACATGATAGTAAATCATCTTACAGGTTTTTGGACATTGAAAGATGGTTTTGAGAGGAGGACATAAAAATTTAACAGAAAATAATGGGGATTGGGAGCAAATCACATTTGCTGTGGTTAATGGTTTCTGATTTATATATTGATTGATGTAAATTCAGATTTTATAAAAGAGCAGTTACATATAGACTCTGGTTTTATATAAGTTATCATAGCAGATAGCACATCTTATTAATCTCTAAAGATTACTAACCAGTTGAAATATAAAGTTATAATTTTAGTTTATTTGTATATTTTGTTCTTTCATTTATAATTTGCTTTTTCTTTCTAATCTTTCAGGAAAACTGTGTTTATGAAACTGTAGTTTTGCCTTTAGATGAGAGGGCATTTGAGAAGACATTAACACCCATTATACAGGAATACTTTGAACATGGAGATACTAATGAAGTTGCGGTAGGTTTAATTACAGGTTTAATTTATTTAGTATTGGAGAGAGAATACTGTTATAAGAAATTTATCTAGAGTGAACCTGAATTACTAAATAGATGTAAGCATTTTCTTTTGCAGGCATAAATTTCTAACTAAAAAAATCAGAATCACATCTACTACATTTAATCAGATGTCCTGTGGATTTGGGATCTGATGAGACCTGAGTGCCATTTACTTTCCTGGAAAATGACACATCATCCTATTTATGTAATTTTAAAATTATATAAATTTATAACATGTATTTTATTTTTAAATTAAATTAAAATTTTTTTTTGAGACAGGGTCTTGCTCTGTAGCTCAGGCTGGTCCTAAACTTACTATGGAGCCCAGGCTGGCCTTGGACTCATGGCAGTCCTCCTGACTCAGCCTCCCGAGTGCTGGGATTACTGACATGTGCTATGACCCGTGGTATATATGGTGCTGGGGCATCAAACTTGGGTACTTAGCGCTTGACTTGTCCCTTGCTAGGCAAGCCCTTTAACTGCTGAGCCATTCCTCCAGCCCCTTACATCTATTTTATTTATAAAATAGTTTTAACAATTTCAGGGCATGTGTGGACCTTTTGGTATCTCTTCAGGGACTTTAGTTGCTTGAATTAGTTCCATTTTAAAAAATGTTTAACTTAAGTATTCTGGAATAGGATAAAATTTATCCTTGTATGCACGCCAAAAAAAAAAAAAATCTATATAAAGATTTGGAAATGAGTTGGGTCTGGGGACAGGCCTGTTCTGTTATTCAAGCACTTCGAGAGGTAAAGGCAGGAGAATTACAATTTTGAGCACCACCTAGGCAATTCAGCAACTCTCAAAGAAACAGAAAGGGTTGGTGATGTGTTTCAGTGTTCAGTTCCTAGTACTGAAAAGAAAAAGAGATTGTAAAAATGCATACAGAAACCAATAGAATTTAAATGTTTTTGAAGTATTTGTTGTATGACAATAGTTAATGTGTTTATTATGTAGTTTTCATAAACTAAAAAGCAAAATAGAACCATTCGTTTCATAGTTTCATTAGGACTAGTGTGTTAAAATATAATTGTAATGCCTTATACTTTTATAGTATAGATTCTTTAAATCCAGATGGTACTTTCTTGATTTTATCTGTTACCATGAGGTTTGGTATTTTTGAATGTGTAGGATTTTAATATAAAACGTTTGTTTAGTGAATACCACAGGAAGGAACTTCTGGTTGGTGATTCATACCTTTTTAGTGCTTAACCATGTGTAAGCAGATTATTAAAATATAAAGTGAAACATTCTCTTACAGAGTTTAAATCCTTTTGAAGGCAGGGGCTGTTGAAATCTGGGTTACTGTCTGTACCAGTTGTATGTTGTATATATTATGATCTAGTGCTACAAAAAGTGTCATAGAAACATAAAATGAAGATCAACAAAAGAGATGATTGTGGCTATCTGAAGGATGGCTAGGAATTTGCCAGGAAAGATTTTTGAAGGTGGTTTTCCCAGAAAGTGGAGTATCATGTTTGAAAGCAGTGTTAGTTGTTAAATTGGAGCTGAAGAAGATGTAATTGTGTGGGAAGATATTACTAACAAGGACATCTGTTGAGGTGGCTGTGAAAATAGTTTTGGCATCCTTTTAGTAATATATTGTGTGTCTTACTTTCTTGATACTGGGACGGAATACCTGACATCTACAATTTTAGGAAGGAAAGATTTATTTTAGCTCACAGTTTCAGAAAGTCACAGCCTGTTCACAGGCAGGTGGAAAGTGGTAGAATCACATGGCTGGCCAGAGGTGGAGACAGGTTCTCACTGCATGGCAGAACAGAGCCAAGTCTGGGAAGAAAGGTGGAACCAGCATACCCAACTCCAGGTTAAGGCCCAAGCATCTGCCCATTGTGGCTAGGCCCTGCTTCCCAACAGTGCACAGTACCTGTAGGTACATGAGGCTTTGGAGGACACTCCAGATCCAAACCACAGCACTATGGTTTAAAGATTCTAAGAAAGCAGAGTGTGATGGCACATGCCTGTAATCCTAGCAGTCTGTGAGGCTGAGGCATGAAAATCACAAGTTCCTCCTGTCTGGGCAAATTAGTGATTTTTTTTTTTTTCTTCTATGTTGATGATAAAACCCAGGGCCTTCACACTGAGCTACGTCCTCGCCCAGTATACTTTGTGGTTTTGAGACAGGGTCTCAAAAAGTTGCTACTTTGCTCAGTTTGAGGTTAAACTTGTGATCCTACTGCCTCAGCCTTCCAAAGTGCTGGGATTATAGGCTTGTGCCGCCGCGCCTGCCACAATTTAGTGATTTAGTGAGACCGTTTCAAAATACAAAGTGAAAAAAGAGCTGGATTGTACCTTGGTACAAAGGCTCTGGCTTCAAACCCTAGTACTGGAGGCAGTGGGAAAGATTCTAAGATGATTCTGATTAATGAGGAGGCACACTTGAGTACATGAATAAGAACTTAACCTTAAGGATCTTACTGAGTGCCTGCATTCCGGTTGTGTTTCTCTCCTTGAGTATCCTCAGCCATCCCTTAATTTTTCTGTGCTTTGAGTAAGCTGGATATAATAACTATTTTGAACATTAAGTGGGTTAATACAAAGTGACTGCAGTGCTGGGCATATTATAGGTAGTTAGGATTAGGTGCTGTTACGTTTTTAGCAGAAAATTTTTTTATTCAAGCACTTAGCATTAGTCTCACTAAAGTGATTCAAAATCTTCAAGCTTTACGTGAAATTATGAGGTAAATTGTTTGAAGAGATAACTTTGAAAAACAGTAGGTTGTATGAACAGCTATGATAATGAACAACAGAATTTTCCACAAATGCTCATCCAACAATATTTTTAGAAATAAGATTGTAAACTAGAGGGTTAGTTAGCTAGAATCCAACTTAGCAATGTTATGTAACTGAGTAAATTATATTTAGTGTAATTCACATTCTTGATTTTCGTCACGTTCAGGTAAAGCTTGACAAAGTGTATCAGTATTATTCCATCTCAGTAAATGCGACTGTTTCTCTATTTCTAAAGGAGAAAAAGTAAGGATATATAGATAAAAGCTTGATTTTTTTAAAAAAAACATAAAATGTTATTGACCTGTAGGCGAGAGTGACATACTTTTTAAAATAAATCTATTCTATTGAATAGGAAATGCTAAGAGATTTAAACCTTGGTGAGATGAAAAGTGGAGTACCAGTGTTGGCAGTGTCCTTAGCACTGGAGGGGAAGGCTAGTCATAGAGAAATGACATCTAAGCTTCTTTCCGACCTTTGTGGAACAGTAATGAGCACAAATGATGTGGAAAAATCATTTGATAAATTGTTGAAAGATCTACCTGAATTAGCATTGGATACTCCTAGAGCACCACAGGTTTGTATCATTCTTTTTGTTCATTCCCTTTTCCCCTATACTTAGAACTGAAAAATAAATGTTCCTAGCACATTTTAGTAGTAGATTGAAGTGATAAGAGCTATATATTATACCATATAAAATGGCTCACTGATATTCTTTTTCCTGGCTATTTGCTTTTTTAAGTTGTTGTGAGACTATAGATTTAATTATATTTTCCCATCATATTCTGTGTGATTTATTTATATATATATATTATTTTTTGCTATTTGTATATATTCTCTATTGTATGAAGTTAAACTTATAAGTGGGATTTAAAAAAGAGTAGGTTATAATTTGCTTGACCAAGTTTATTATAAAAATCATAATACTGTTCCTTTTTGTAACTTTGAAGGCATGTGAAATTGCTTTTTATCAGTGCTTTAAATATTAGTTTAGAAAGAGTATAGGTAAGTTGTTTCCTAAATACTCTTTAGGTGGTAGAATGGGTATTGAGCTGTGAATCAGAAGTGTAGACCTTTTTTCCTCTTTTGACCAATGATACACACTTTTAAAAAAATGATTACATTAGTTTGTACTAATTGCAGAAATTTTGAAAAAAAGCCAAAAAAGAAAAAAGTTTAGCAAAAATAACTGCTGTTGAGATTCTGATGTTGAGTTTTCCATTCCGTTTTTTGGTTATATATCAGTATACGACTTACATTTTTATTTAATTAAAAATGTAGTCATATGACATGCTATTTTGCAAATCTGATTTTTTTCATACCATAAAAATGGTAAATATCTTTTTCTATGTGTACTATCTTACATGTTTATGTATGTACTATTTGTTGAAGTTTTCAGTGTTTATAATAATTAATGCTGTGAACATACTTTAAAATAAATAGTTCTGTGTAACTTTACTCCGTAAGATAAATTCCTGATTCCTTTAAATAGTTTTTTTTTATTTTTATTTTTTTTCAGAAAACCCACTTTGACATTTTTCTGGTACTGGGTATTGAGCCTAGGCCTTTGCACTGAGCCTATCTGAGACAGGTTCTCAAGTCACCAAGGCTGGGCTTGAGCTTGTGATCCTTCTGCCTTAGCTTCCCAGAGTGCTAGGATTACAGGCATGTGCCATGATGCCTAGCTATTTCTTTGTTTGCTTTTTGCTTTTTAGAAAAGAGGTTTAACTTGATTTAAGTAATTTATTTATTATATACTAGGTATCAAGCAATATGTAAAGTATGAGGACTCAGTTGTGAACAAAACAGATGTGGACTCCTCTCTGATGGTACTTAAAGATCGAGATTTGGGGGTGTGTGCCAGGCATAATCCAGAAGTGTTATATAGGTGTTTTTGAATATTCCAACATATTTTTTAGATAGTGACTGTGTAATTCAGCCAGCCTTAATTATTTATGTATTTAGAAATTGTATCCTATAAAGGTTTGTTTTAGTTTTTTTTTTTTTTAAATATAACCTTCTTTCTTATAGTTGGTGGGCCAGTTTATTGCTAGAGCTGTTGGAGATGGAATTTTATGTAATACCTATATCGATAGTTACAAAGGAACTGTAGATTGTATACAGGCTAGGTAAGTAAATTAATTTTCATTCTTAGAACTTCAAAATAGGAGAAATCCTACAAGATCCTGTTGAAAGGACACATATTAGATACTGTGGCTATCTGTGACTTATCTAAATTCTCCATTGTTAGAACAAAATTGAAAGATTGTTAGCATCAACTATCAGGAAAAGGACAGTAATAGTAATACAATTGGTAGATAATTCTACTAGATGCTACTCATGTGAAATCACCTTTCTCTGGGCCTCAGTTTCCTTATTTATAAAATGAAAGCATTGGCTATAGAATGCTTTTAAGGTCATTTTGGGTTCTAAAGTCTAAAGTTGTTTAATACTCTATTAAGATGGATCACATCAACAGAGAAACTTCACTTGTAATTTTTTTGTGTGTGTTTATCTGCTATAGAAGTTTTTTGGTTAAAAATAATGTCTTTTGGGACTGGAGGAATGGCCCCGTGGTTAAAGTGCTTGCCTAGCAAGTGCTAAGTCAAACGCCAAGTACCTGAGTTCAATTCCCCAGCACCACATAAGCTGGGCTTGGTGGATAGGCCTGTAATCCCAGCACTCTGGAGGCTAAGTCAGGAGGATTGCTGTGAGTGTAAGGGCAGCCTGGGCTCCACAGTGAATTCCGGACCAGCCTGAGCTACAGACTGAGACCCTGTCTCAAAAAAAAATGTTTTTCACTCTTATTCTTTGGTATAATTACTTGTAAGCTAAATAAGATACTTGGGAGTTACACTGTGTGATTTTTCTTCAGTTCATGGAGAGTTCGATTTGGACATAGTCATGTCTTAGTCGTATTGACTTAATTTCTAGGGTTACTGCAGGTCACTGTGGAAGTCTCCCTGTATGGAAAGACACAGAGTTAGATAAAAGTTAATTATTTGTGACGGGTTCCTTCTCAGGTTAGATTAGTTATTTTGTTGTATCTTTGAGATTTTTCTTGAATTAGAAATGGAAGTACTATATATAACTTGGAAATACTGAGTCTATTTTGCTGCCTACTTTTTATTTTGAAAAAGTTTTTTAAAAAGAATTTTTAATTTTATATTGCTTTTATATTATATTAAATGTTTCTGTGCATATGGGATTTATCCATAATTTAGTAAACTTCAGACTTGTAGAGGTATCAAAATTAAATTTTTCCTTTCTGTTTTATAGAGCTGCTCTGGATAAGGCTACTGTGCTCCTGAGTATGTCTAAGGGTGGAAGGCGTAAAGATAGTGTGTGGGGCTCTGGAGGCGGGCAGCAGTCTGTCAATCACCTTGTTAAAGAGGTACTTATGGGTATTGGTTTTAATATGATTGAACATGTATTCTTATCAGAAAAATGTTATGCTTACCAATTGTATTTCTGTGAGCAAAACATCAGTTTTATAGCTACAAATAGAAAATTGAATTCTTTTTATATTACCTTTATATAACTTATCTAAAAATTGTATAATTATGTTATTTTTTGTTTCTGTGACCTAAAAATGAGACTTAAAGGCTTTCATAAACTTTTTCCTCATTTTATTAGTGCTTATATGAAATATCATAAATAATTTTAAGAAGACTGTCACAGCAGATGGTAGATTCCAGCACCTGGCGGCTAAGGCAGGAAGATGAAGAGTTTGAGGTAGCTTCAGCTGCATAGTGAGTTCAAGGCTAGCATGGACTACATAGTGTCTCAAAAAAATAAAAGAAAAAAACCCCTAAAACTAAAAAATGCAATCTGTAAATTTCTAAGGAATATCTGAAATCTCTTGTATATATTTAAGATTTTTTTATACCATTGAAATAAGACTGTTATGTGTATTCAGTAAATACGTCTTTATGTGAACAACTTGACAGTGAATAGTTTCAGATGACAAATTACAAGTTTTGAGTGCTAGAATAGATTAGAATTATAGATTCTTGTGAGGAATTATACTACTGTATTTATTCATTAAAAGAAAAATTAATTGATTTATTGGATTAATGCCAGTTTATTTCCTATGGAATTATTCTGGTATACAATAAGAAAATATGTAATGTCCTTTCCTACAGATACTTGAGAAAAAGCACATATTTAGATTTATAGTTTATATACTTGATATTTTAGTATTTTTATATGACTATAATTCATAATCTTAATAAATGGTTTAATTTGCACATCTAGCTCAAGTATTAAGGAGCAAAAAGTAGTTACAGTCTTGACCATTTTTGATTTTATATGAGCTAAAACATATGAGTTGGTGTTTGCAGTAGCTGTTTTTTAAAAATATAATTATTAGAAAATTGAGATGTAAAAACAGCTAAAATGCTAGTGATTAGGCAAGAAAAAGTATGTAGATTGAAAAGGAAGTAAAACTAGCTTTCTTCATAGATGAAACGATTTGTAGGCAGAAAATACAAATCATAAAGTAACTCCCCCCATACTAAACTATTAACTAATAATTAATTTGATTAGGTTGTATGCAAGGATACATGATCAATATAAAAATTCAGTTCCATGTCTATATAATAGCAACAGGTGATCTAAAAATTTACAGTTGGATTTATAAAAACATAAAATCATGATCTAACAGAAGAAATGCTAATCTTGTACTCTGAAAACTGCAGACTATTGATAATAAATATAAAAGGCTTGAGTAGAAAGAGATCCCAAGTTGGGCCTGGAGGTGCAGGATTGTAATTCCATTGCTCTAGGAGCTGAGGCAGGAGGATCACAAGTTTGAGCCTAGCCTGTGTAATACAGCAACATAGCAAGATCCTGTCTCAAAAGTAAAAATTGAAAAAAAAAATAGCTGTGGATGTAGCTCAGTGCAAAAGCCCTGCGTTGGATCCACAGTAGCACATTGCATGTGCACACATGCACCCTTCCCCATACCCCATAATGATGGACTAGAAGACTTAAGATGGCACTACTTTTCCCAAGTAAATATTTTGAGAAACTGCCAGCTTGTTTTATGGTGTATGAATACAATAAAACAATACAAAATAGATAAGATAAAAGTTGAAGTAAAGCCACCACTGATATTTGGGTTGAGGTTGAGAGTTTTTGGATATTCATTGATATGTTACCTGAAAGGGTTGACAAAAGTTTTAGAAATGTTTATATGTTTTGGTAATTTATCATTCTCAGAAATGCATGGAATCTGACGGGGAACATTTTCATTTTTATGTTATAATGGTATACTAAGTAATGTAATTTAAATATGCTATTAATTTGTAATTATAAAGTAAAATATTCAAATACAGTGCTTAAATGTATTTTCTTAGAGCATGATAATGGATTATTCATCAGGATGTCTTCTGGTGATCAGATTTTACTTTGTCTTTTATGAAAATGTGTAAGTTGGAAATAAACTTTAAATAGGTTTTATTTAGTCAGCTAACATCTGTTGAATCCCTACTAAATGCAAAGTGATTTTACAGGCAATTTATGGGGAAGAATTTTCCTATATGAAACTTTTGTGCAGGAAAACTTTATCGCCTGTTTTTCTACCACCATAGATGTCACTGTACAAGATTGAATGGGTTACACATGTATCCACGATTAAAAGCTGAATTATTCATGAATATTTATAGATAATGGATTTCTAATCTTCAGTTGTAAAGAAAAACACTAAGGCAGTCTTTTCTCTGTCTAGTAATGCCCCATTATCCTCTCTCATTTGTATGCTTTCATTTCATTGTTAAGATCAGCTTGATAGAATGGATTATTTTGTACCACTTTAAAATTCATATTGAGACTTTCAGTTAGTGCCCTCTAGTGGTATTTAAAAATCTTTATTTTCAATTGGAAGCACTGAAGCATTAGGGTCAAAATCCAAGTCATGTACATTATAGATGTACTTGTAAATCTTGGCGACTTTTTTTAGACACAGTGAATGTCATTTGCTTCATAATTATGTACTATTTAATTAAAAAGTTGGAATTGTGAAAACAACAGTTTTATGATCATGTCAAATCTGTGTGTTAGCTGTTTGGACTTGCTATTTCATTATGTAGTATGTTGGCAGGAGTGTAAATAAATCCTTCAGAAAAGTGATTTTTTAAAATTAAGGAATTCTAACACATTTCAACTTTGAAATCTAATAGATTGATATGCTGCTGAAAGAATATTTACTCTCTGGAGACATATCTGAAGCTGAGCATTGCCTTAAGGAACTGGAAGTACCTCATTTTCACCATGAGCTTGTATATGAAGTAAGACTTTATCAAGCCAAAGAAATTTTTAAGTGTTCTTTTTATCATAGTGACTGATGCTTTTTTAGTGCTATACATTCTTTCTTTTTCCAAAACTAAGAAAGTTGTTTTTTAAATTTTTATAATTTATAGTGTAAGAACTTACAACGATTACTTAGTATATGATCATTCTCTGTATTAAAGGATTCTATACATTTGTAGCAGCAGTTTCTTTTTTATTTCTATTTTATTTTGGTAAAAAAATCACATGACATAAAATTAATTTTTTTTTTGTAAATACGTGAATTCCAAATTCTGTAGCGTATTAGAACCATGGGGTCTGGGGAGTTAGTGACCGTCCGTGTCCATGCCTTTTCCAGACGTTCACTCCTTTCCTGTCTGACCATTGCCTCTCTTTCTACTCTGCCATTCATGTTGGGGCCTTTTCACGTTACTATTTTTGTGCATTTCGTCAGAGGGACACCCATCTGTAATCAGACATTGGTGCTTGATCCATTTCACTGAGCATTATTGAGTCTAGGTGGTCCCATTTCTGTTCAAATGCTTCATATTCGTTTGTCTTTATGGCAGCATAGTATCCCATTGTGTATAGGTACCCCATCTTTTTATCTATTTCTCTATGGATGGGCAGGTAGGTTGTTTCCAGAATTTGGCTATTATGAATTGTGCTGCTATAAACGTGGATATGCGTGCGTCTTTTTGGTATGTTGACTTTATTTCTTTTGGGAACGTGCCCAGTAGAGCAGTAGCTGGATCCAGTGGAATTTCTATTCTCAGCTTTCTAAGGAACCTCTAGACTGCTTTTCATAATGGTTGTACCAGATTGCGTTCACACCAGCAGTGGAGCTCCTTTTTTACCACATCCTGTCAACAGTTATTTTTTGAGTTCTTGATGTAGGCCATTCTGACTGGAGTAAGGTAAAACTTCAGTGTTGTTTTAATTTGCATTTCTCTAATGGCTAGATGAACATTTTTTAATATGCTTACTTGTACGTACCTACTTACTTGTACTTGCCTACTTGTACTTCTTCTGAGAAGTTTATTTCAGTTGCCCACTTCTTGATGGGATCGTTTTAGGGGGTTTTATGTTTTTCAGTTCCTTGTATATTCTAACAGTCCTTTGAAGTGTTACTGGTGAATAGCTTTTCCCACTCTGTGGGTTGTCTCTTCACCTTGCTGATTGTTTCTTTTGCTGTGCCAAAGTCTCTCAATTTAATGTAGTCCCATTTGTTGATTCTTGCTGAGGTTTCTTGTATAATTGGTGATCTGTTTGAAAAATCCTTTCCTGTTCCTGTCTCTTCTAGGATTTGACCTATTTTGTCTTCCAGTCAACTCAGTGTTTCTGTTTTGAAATCCAGTTCTTTGATCCATTTTGATCTGATTTTAGTGTGTGGAGAAGAATATGAGTCTAGTTTCATTCTCCTACTTGTGAAGATCCAGTTTTCCTAGCACCATTTGTTGAAGATGCTCTTTTCTCCAGTGGATTGTTTTGGCACCTTTGTCAAAGATCAGTTGACTAAGGGTGTTTGGGTTTGTTTTGGTGTCCTCAGTTCTGTTCCACTGGTCCTTTTGTTTGTTCTTATACCAACCAGTACCATGTAGTTTTAATCACTGTTGCTTTGTAGTATTTTTTGAAGTCTGGGATTGTGATTCTTCCAGCTTTGTCCTTGTTACTCAGAATTGCTTTAGAGACTCTGGTTCTTTTATGGTTCCATATAAAATTTGTTTTTTCTAGTTCTGTGAAGAATATAGTTGGTGTTTTGATAGGTATTGCATTGAGTCTATAAAGTAGCTTTGGGATTATGGCCATTTTAGGAGCAGTTTCTTTTATGAAGTAATGACGAAATTTTCATTCTTTCAATTTTTAGGCTATTGTAATGGTTTTAGAATCAACTGGTGATAGTGCATTTAAGATGATTGTGGACTTATTAAGATCCCTTTGGAAGTCGTCTACAATTACTATAGATCAGATGAAAAGAGTAAGTACAACCCTTTTTGAACAAATTCTAGCTTATACGTTTCAAAAATACTGAAAAAAGATGAATCATCAATTAGAGTTTCTGTTAGGTATGCTTAGTGTGCTTATGCATGTAGGTTTTGTATTCAGGGTATGAAATTCTTGCAGTCATTTCTTGGACAGTGACGTTTCAGGTTTTCTTTTTGCCTATTTGAAAAGATGTATTTATTCTACTTCAAGGGTTCAATTTCTCAGATGTACTAATTTCTGTTTTGTATCTACAGAAAAACATGAACCTTTAACAAATATTTTTTCTGTTTAAAATTATACATACTAATGAAATATTAGTAACTTTCCTTGCCTTGTATTTTAAAATATACAGAGAAGTACATGAGGAATTTGCTTTATATTTGATGTATCCCTGTAGCTTTTTTGAAAGTTTTAAATACTGTGTAACAGATGTACTTTTTGTCTTTCACAAGGTTTAAATATGACTAGTTTCACTATATGAACTTTATAGATTGATGTCAAAGTGGATTTTATTTTATATGGACTAACAACTCTGTATAATTCCATTGTTTTAGGGTTATGAAAGAATTTATAATGAAATTCCTGACATTAATCTTGATGTCCCACATTCATACTCTGTGCTTGAGAGATTTGTAGAAGAATGTTTTCAGGCTGGAATAATTTCTAAACAACTCAGAGATCTTTGTCCCTCAAGGTACTTCACTTAAATAGTATCCTTAATGTAAAATATTGGAGAAGTGTTTGAGAATGCTATGCTAAGATAGTTTTCTGTCATTCCAGCTCTGTCAGAAAAATAATAGTCTCTTCCGTGAAATGACTGAAGAGTGAGACTCATCTGTTTTGTTTATGGAGACTAGCCACAGTACACTTGAGGAAACTAAGCTTGTGGAGTAGCTTTATTTACCATACTCTGTTTTAAGTAGTTTACACGGTATTTCAGAGTAGGTCTTAATCACCAGGTGAGGTGAGAACACTGATGCCTGTGGGGTGTAATTTACCTTTTTAAGTTCACTCATAGTCAGTCTTTTTTAGGCTCTTCTAAGACTTAGGCTCTTTCCTATACTCTTTGTGGCTCTGCTTCTTTATAGGATAGAGAATTGGGGCTCATTTTAAGGAAGTAATGTGTATACACATGAGTCTTTTTCTTTGGAGGTCATTATATTTACACTACTGGGATGTAACTCTTAAGGATCTGGTAAGCATTTTTATTATTAAAGCTAATAAGGCTTATACTGTAATAGGGACAGACATTTAGTAATAGATTAAGTAGATTAAATTTGCTTGTTTTATGTACATTTATAAGTTTTCATAACTTTATCTGAAAAATTTTAAGCTTTGAATATTTTTATTTAAGTACACTGTAGAAAACCTCAGAAAAAATACTTCCTAAAGAAACTTTAGAAGCCACTAAGAGTGGAAGACATAGTTTAATGGCTCTGATAAATGTTTGGAAATGTAGATCTCGGCTTGGTGATATTATTTATGTTCTGAAATGCCAAATCATAGCTATCAGTTAAAAACTCCAGTCTTTGGCAAGGCTTCTTGCTATGAAAGGCTTTTTTCTCTACCTTAGTCTCAAATAAAGCCTTTACATCAAGAAAATGGTGCTGGTTTCCACTTAGCTATGGTAAGTGTAAAAAGGTGTCAATACCTGCACTTATGGCATTGCTTTTAAAGTATTTTAGGCTGTTTTAAATTAATTCTATTGTGGCTTTACTTTTGAGGATCATTTGAAGAGATAGCAACATTTCCCGTATGTACTAAAGAATTCACTTTTTTTTTTTCATCTATCCTTTTACTTATTTGTATGCGGCACTACACGTGTGTGGGTCTTGCATACTTACACGTTAGTTTGGGGTCAGAGAGTAAGGGTGAAATTCTGTACAAGTTGTTTCCCACTTAGTATTTTATAGACTGTTGGCTGTTACTGCTGCTGTATTAGTTCCAGTGAGGTTGCCCTGTAGGGAAGGTCTTGAATTTGAAATGGGAAGAATCCCAAGATGGGATATAGGCTAGAATTAACTATTCTGTTTTTTTTTTTTTCTCCTCCCGCTTACTGGTTTTGGCTTAGAAAAGATGTAGAAACATCTGAGAAAAATCCTGAAAAATTGTTAAATTTGGATATTTTGATAGGTTTTGCAGTTGTAGTTTGCCTAATTCTCAATCATGTTAGTGTTTCTATGTGGCTTATTGTTTAGCTTTCAAATAATAATGTGAGTAGAAATGTTGAATTTTAAATCAAATTAAAAATATATAATTCCAATTAGATAATGAATGAATTTCAGTAATTAGGCTGTTACTTAAATAAAACTATGATTTTTGCTAAGGTAGACAGTAGAAAAAAACATCTTTTTGAAAAGTATAAGATGTGCTGAATGCCAGGTGTTTCAGGCCCATGATCCCAGCACTTTGGGAGGGTGAGGCAGGAGGATTACAAGTTCAAGACCAGCCTGGGAAAATTTGCAACTTAGTGAGCCCATCTATCATTAAAACTAAAAATTGGCTGGGAATGTAGTTCACTGTGAATACCAAGGGTTCAACCTCTAGTAATGGACACAAAGATATGTTTTATTTCTTAAGCAGTTAAAAATGCTTCAAGTCTGAATGTATAGCCAAAAATCACCAAGCTTGTTTTTTTATTGAATATAATCAGATATTTGTTTTCATATTTTGTTCTTTTCATTACAGGGGCAGAAAGCGTTTTGTAAGTGAAGGAGATGGAGGTCGTCTTAAACCAGAAAGCTACTGAATATAAGAACTCTTGCAGTGTTAGGTTTATAAAAATATGTATCTGAATTGTAAGAGTTTGTTAGCAGTTTTTTTTAAAGCGCTTGTTTTGGGAACAAGGCATTTCTGAAATTTTATAAATTTAAGGGGATTTTTTTTTAAAGGAAGTGTTTTTCTATTTTTCCTTTTTTTTTTTTCTTGAGGGATAAAGGACATAAAAGTAACCAAGTGGAATATTCTAATAAGCTACCTTTTGTAAGTGCCATGTTTATGACCTAATCATTCCAAGTTTTGCATTGATGCATTGATGTCGGACTGCCACTCCTTTCTTTCAAGGACAGTGTTTTTTTTTTTTTTTTTTGTAGTAAAATCACTGGTTTTTACAAAGCTTTATTTAGGGGGTAAAGTTAAGCTGCTAAACCCCATGTTGGCTGCTGCTGTTGAAATACTGTGCTTTGGGAGTAAAAAAAAAAAAAAAAATATTTGTCTTAAAGAATTAAAAAAAAAATGAGTCAGTCACAGGATTTATCTTTCCAGGGAACATACTGATTGTTCTTAAAGACTAGACAGTTAAGTAAATGGTGGCTGGAACATCTATTTTTCTACAAAACTGGAAAAACCTGGTTCTACAAGATTGTACAACACAATAAAACATGCAAAGTGTGTTCTTTATTGGGAGTAAACTTATTTGAGACTTTTAAAAGAAACGTCTATTATTAGCCTAGCATGTGTTAGGCCTTGGGTTCTATACCCCACGCTGAAAAAACCCCCCAAATTTGCTCATGTATCAGATGTTAAATCTTACAGGGAACCATATTTGAACTGAATTTAAGTTCTCCACAATCTTTTTTTTTTTTTTAATTTGCAGACTTTTAAATAAAAACACTTGTAAAACACTTTTTCAGATTATCTTGGAGAGGCTGGGGTCATGGCTCAAAGGTTACATTGCTTAACATAGCAAGCAACCCTTGGGTTCAGTTCTGCAGCACCACGTAGACCAGGCATGCCTATAATCCCAGCATTCCGTAGGCTGAGGCATCAGGATTGCATGTGTTTGGTGCCAGCTTGGGCTATGTAATGACTTCAGGACCAGCTACAACTACAGAGGGAGACCCTGTTTTAAAAAACAAAACAAAACAAAACAAAAAAAAAACTATACTGGAGAGACCAACTGGGAGTGTAGCTTAGTATCTCAGTGGTTAAAGTGCTTGCCTAGTACGCGCAAGGCCCTGGATTAGTAATACAGATGGGCCTAGTGGCACAGGTCTTTAATACCAGTACTCTCGGAGGCTGAAATAGCGTGTCAAGTTCAAGTCCAGCCTGGGCAATCTGACAAGGCTGCCCTGAAATCAACAACAACAAAAATAAAAATGGGCTGAGGATGTAGCTCAATGCAAAAGCTCTCTGCACCGCATACTTGTAGTATCAGCACTTGAGGTGAGGTAGTACTGCAATGAGTTCTAGGCCAGCCAGGGGCTAGAGTGAGATCCTGACCAAAAAAAAAAAAAAAAAAATGTGGAGAAATAGTACATGCAAACTTCTTTACTATTCTGACCTGCTGCTTAATGAAATTTCATATATACATATAGACAGATACATACTCTTTCATTGTTCTTACATCCTACACCAAAATAGTGTTGTAAAATTTTTTTCTGCTAGAACTCAAAGCTTTATATTTACCCAGTATCTGAGAAAATATTTGTTACCCAAAAAGTGATTACTTTTTTTGTGGTACTGAGCATTGAGCCTTTTGCACTGAGCTACATTTTCAGCCCTTATTTATTTGCTTTTTAAAAATTTCAAGGTGTCTTTGTCAAATTGCCCATGCTGGACTTGAACTTGACACCCTATTTCAGCCTGAGTGCTGGTATTACAGACTTGTGCCACTAGGCCAGGCTATTACTAACTTCTTTTTTAAAGTGTAATTATTCAGCAAGGCCTCAAGGTCTGGTAATTTAAGTTGCAGCAGACCACCAACAATTTTATTAATAATCTACAAAGGCATTCTTAAGAGAGATACCTATTAAGGTTTAGGTATAGGCTTTGAGAAAACTCAAAAAATTTATGTTTCTATTCATATACTTTATGGATTCTTTCAAGCCTTTATTATTCAGCCTTTCATAGTTATAATAACCATTTTCAGCTGTGTTGGATACCTGATGGCAAAGGCAGTCATGTAATTCTTCAGTCCTTAAAATTAGTATAATTGAAAGTTTAGCTGATTAATATAAAATAAGTAAAATATTCTTAAAATCCACATTTAAGAAACCAGTTTTGTTGGCTGTTAGTACTGGTAGGATCATTAGTGGTCAGGCAAGAGAGCATTAAATATGACATGGCACACCAAACTAATTAAAGCATTTAAACATTATTTTAATTAGATTATGTAAAAGTCCAACATGAACACTTATACAAGATTAGAGTTCAAATTCAGATTTTTAAGAAACATTTAAAGATCCTGTATATAAAAGTTACATTTAGTCATTTGTGCCTGTATCAAAATGACATCAGTAGGAATGGAAAAGGGTAATTTAATTTGTAGTTCTGAAAACATGAGTAAAAGAAAATTCCCCCAAATTTGTGTTCAGTACAAAGCAGTATTTAAATTCATGTTACATCATAACTCTTTGGTATTTTTAAATTACTTTTATGAGTATTACCAGTTTTGTTAGTATACTTTCAGAATACATATGCAGAATAGTTTCTAGTTACTAAGGAAGGGTGCTACTTAAGTATTAAGTTTATTGGTCAGTGGGATTTTTGCTGTTCTTCCTTTTCTGCCATTTCTTGTTGGCGAATTTTATCCTGTGCTGTTTGCTGCATTTTCTCCAGTTTTTCCAGAGTCAGAGATTTTAAAGGTAGAAGTTTGGGTTTACACAGCACCATTGTGGTTACATCTTCCACTGACAACTGCCCTAAGTTTAATGAGAAGAAAAAAATAGTAATTTGAAGAAGGTAACGCAGTCATTTTGTGGTTTGCATTTGCACCTAGAACGAACGTCTTAAAAACTTAACCTGTTGTTAAGGAAAAACTTTTGTTCCTGGTTTGAATTTTGCTCAGGACCAGAATGACGAGTCACCTCATAAGTAAAATTTCTTAATATTGAGATATTAAGTCAAATTTTCAGCTTTCTATGCAAGATTCTAAGGTACTGTAAAATAATTTTGTGCCACATGTTTAAGATTTGGAGGAACATGTCATAAGGTCAAAACTACAGTAAGGTGAGTATTCATATTACTATATATTTAACTTAAAGTGAGTATTCAGATTACTATATGTTTAACTGAAATTATCACTACTGCCTTAGGCATCTTTTCTCCCTCTGAAATTTCACACAAGTTATTTTCACTGACAGTTTGGTACAGTCTGAAATCTTGGGTGTAACAGGGCTTCTAAGTGTAAGAAATGTTATTTGTTGTCCCTTTACCGGGGTAGATAAGGTGGATTTCCTTTCCAACCTATTCATAAGAGTAGACAGTAAATATGACAAACAGAACATAATCTGCAGCTGTTTAGCTACTATGGCTACTATGTAACACTTCGTTGGTCTACAGTAGTTTATAACCCAAGTATCTATAATGTAGATACCTTGTTTTGGAAGAACTTCCCGGAATATTGACTTCACTTCTGCCATAATGTTGATAGAGTCAATTTCTTCCTTCAACAAGAAATCAACTGTTAATATTCAAAAAGAAATTCCCAAAAACATATTACCTAAGACATTTCTGTCATAGATTTAAGAGGTAAAGAAAAATAACAGTTCCTGTAGTAAGTAAACCACTCATCACTGAAATATAGTTGAGATAGTTGAAGGTTGCATCAAGTCTTGTCAGTTTTTATTAATTGGTGGTGTTAAGAGTCAAGTTTTTCCTGTGGGAGTCTAATTTATTTGGGGACAGGGTCTTGCTCTGTGGCCCAGGCTGGTCCTGAACTCACTAGGGAGACCAGGCTGGCCTTGGACTCACAGCAAACCTCCTGCCTCAGTTGCGGGGATAAAAGGCCTGAGCCATCATGCCCAGCTTATGTGGTGCTGGGGAATCGAACCTGGGTACTTAGCTCTTGAGAAAGTGCTTTAATTGCAGAGCCATTCCTTCAGCCCCTGTGGAAGGCTTTTTAGACAGATTACTAATAGCAGGTGAGGAAAGGCATTTATACTCAACATCTGTGTTCACTGATAGCATCTCCCCTAAAAGGAATTTCACCTTTTAGGGGAGATGCACAAAACAAAACCCCACTGATTGATAGGTGAGATAAACAATTAGAAAAAAAAAGAGTGCTAGGCAAATATTTCCTGATATTCCCACATATTTTCAGTAGTTAACTTTCTACTCTTTTCTACTTTGAATTCCTTTGCAAGTAAAAAGCATCCTGAGTGCTTTTACAGCGACAGTCTGTAAGGAAGCAGCATGATAGGTAAACTGACTTTGGAACAGATGAAAAGTGCTTTGAGTTTACTATTAACATCTACTACAAACATACTATTGTAAAAAGATCATCATGTATCTTCATATGAGTATTCTCCCTATCCAAACTTAGATGCCATCTTTGGTCAAAGATATTTGTTCCATTTACATCCCAGATTATTGCTATTATGTTAAGGTATTCTGGATGAGGTTGTAGAATGGTCCCTTTCCAAACACAGAGGCTTTTCCAGACAGCCCTACCCATTTAGTGATGTCTCACCACACTGACGCAACCTTACCATATGTCTTTCACAACATCACCACCATAGAAGAAAGGTTTTTCAAGTGGTGATGCTGGCTTGGTGCCTGCCTTTTCCACCCACTGTAAACTAATTATAGTCAAGGGAAGCTGCTTCTCCGTCATTCCCACTTCACTACTTAGACACCCTCCAACTTTCCTCCTCTCTTTTGTTCCAATTATTATTTTGGACTAAGTTCCTAAGGAACCTCTATTTGCTTTCCAAATTTTTGTCACCTAACTTTACCCCTATGCTGCTATATCATGGAGAGAACAATTAGGGAATGGGCCTGGAATAAAGCAACTCATCACTAAATGGAATGTGAAATAAATATACAGTTTCCTTACAGTACAGACCTGCCATATTCTTACTTGGGAATTAGTCGTGATAATAATCACTGCTTTTTTTTTTTTTAACCTCCCAGGTTAGGCTTTAGACCTTCATCAAGGTCTCTGGATATAGTTAAAAACAGTACCTAGCCTCTCCATTAGGAAGATATCACAGTGAAAATAGATTTTATTTGGAAGATCATCTGACATGCCACTAAAAAAGCAGATATAAAAGTTGATAAAGGTGAAGTAAGTATATAGCAGCTAAATATTTTTATGTCTCAGCAAAATGATGAATACTTAACTTTTATAGAGAGCAACTACAGCTACTCAGAGTTGAATCACTATCCTTTGTTTTCTTAAGTCTGTATCTCCCATCAAAAATCTGGCCTGAAGAAAACAATGAAACTTGGTGCTCTACCAAACCTCAGATTTCTAACTAAGCTGCCATTGTTAGTGGAATGGGCGTGGGGCAAAAGGACTGGCAGAGTGAGTTGGACCTGGAGTGAGGAGAGCCAGTAACCTCACTTGCCGTAGTGGTTTCTGCTTTACTAGGGATGATTCTTATTCCTAGACCCCATCTTGCATTGGCAAGAGGGAAATGGGAAGAGCTAAGATAAGCACAGTGAAGTTGGATGGACAACACTAGCTTGGGAATTCAGAGTGGGATTTATTTCCTCCTCTCAAGGTGGGTGTTTTGTCTGATATGTGTTCCAAGTAGAGTATCCAGTTATGGCCAAGTGAGACGCACAAACACCAGGGACAAAGAGGTCAAAAGAGAAAAGTTATGACTAAAATGCATGTCTCAGACAAATGCCATGGCTATTCAATTTAATAAATATGAGAGCCTACTATGTGCTAGGCATTTTTCATCCATGAACAAAGAAGATAAAATCTTTTTGGAGCTTACACCCCTGAGTAAGGGGAGAAGCAAGAAAATGCTAGAAAGTAGGTAGTGCCATAGAAAAATAAGACAGTTTAAGGAGATTGAAGAAGGCTGAGAGTAGTATTTCAATTTCAATAGGAAAATTAATGGTCTCGTGACATTTAAGCCAAGATTGTTACTGTGGGTGCGAGTGCACATTTATGTCTCTTGAAATTGCAAAAACCCAAAAGCCTGACAGTTTCTACATGTGAGGGAAATTATGGGGAAATGAGCACTCTGGGTATAATTTATCTAGAGGGATGTTTTGCTGCATTTACTTATAGCATAAGACTATAAAGATTAATGGGAATGTTCATTAAAGAACTACATTGGGAGCTGGGGGTGTAGCTTAGTAGTTAAAGTGTCTGCTTAGCATGTACAAGGCCCTGGGTTCAATTTGCTAACATCACATAAAGATTATCTGGGTACAGTAGGTACACAACTATAATCCAAGCATTTTGAAGGCTGCAGTAGGACTGCTATATGAGCTCAACCTGGGCCAGGCTGTGATCACCACAGCATGGACTACAGAGCAAGACTTTGTTTAAAAAAGAGAGAAGAAAAAAAGCAACATTGAAGACTAGTGTGGTGGTGGTGCATGCCTCTAATCCCAGCACTTTGGGAGTTCCCCAGCCTGGGCTATTTCGTGACCTTGTCTTATAAAAACAAAACTTAAAAAAAAGGATGAGGGATGTATCTGTTAAGGCACCAGTCCCCACTACTGCAAAAGAAAACAACCACAGTGAATACCAATAGGTAAAATATTCAACAACAGATGGGCCTACATGTTCACCAGGTCAAAATTTAAAATTAGGGAACATTCATAAAAAATGATACCAAGTGTCAAGATATCCTGGAGACAACACTCAATTGCGGAAGTAAAAATCTGTTAACAGAATCCAAACCTTTAATGTTCAAATTATGCAGTGTAAATTCATTTTTGAAGCCCTTGGTCTGAGTAACTGAAAAATAACTTTTAAAAAAAAAGTACTTAAGTTTATAAATTTCTCCTAGGAATATTTTTATGAAAAATGCATTTCAGAATCATGGTGAACTGTGCAAATCTGTTGTAGCTATGAAGTGGATATCTAAAATTAATGGAGAACTCGAAAAGCAAATGTTTATCATGAAATATTTTACTATTTTGGAAATGAGAGCTGAAAGACATGTCTAGGAAGGAATTTTATTTTCAAGATCCTATACATCTGGCCAAGTTAAAAATATCTACAAATCTAAATTAGGGATATTGGACCAGGCTAGATCAGTAAGGTGTCCTGAACTTTGAGATCATATGCAAATAATTTTCTACCTGTAAACATTCTGAAAAACTACACATTGCTTTATCTATTTGTAATTACTTGGTAATATCTCTTTTCAGTCAGCAATCTTAGCCTTTTCTCCCTAGACCTGTATTTCCATCTCACTTTTCCTTTAATGTAACATGAACATTCTTGATATTTTATTAATCATTCTTTCATATAACTTTGCTATAAAATATTTATAAATTTAAATTAGAACTTTAAAATATTCTGGATTCAGTCACTGGTGAATAAAAATCAGTGAAAAATTGATCAAAACAGTGATAAAGTTACTGTCCACGCATCTGTTAATAAGGATAGTGTTTTGTTTTTCAATTCATATATACATGGCTAAAAAATTCATTGCTATAATTCTATTTTTCACTTTTTTAGCTGTAATTACTGCGATGTTAATGGACTTTGAGATTTTAGTTACCAGATTTGAAAATTGGAAAGAAGTTAAACTTTCTTTTTACAAGAGTCCTCTACAAACTTTAATATATTAAAGTATGAGATTATTTCCAATGGGAGAGACAAGTATGTATCATTTTCTAAACTTACTTGGTTCTGGAATCCTTTTAAGGCACTTTTTATAGGACCAATAATGTCTAGAACACTTTGTAATCCTAGATTTTCATTTTCAACATGACAGGTATAACAAGGTGTTAAGAGATTATGCAGATTAAGGGAAATATCACTGTTTATTAAAGATTTTGAAATCAGTAAAGGCTATAATTCTTCTGAATGTAATTCACTAAGATCTACTTAAGAGTACCAAGTGAAAAGTTTTGATCATCTGTTTAATGGCCAAAGTACAATATGTATACAGTATGCACCAGGTACTGTGATGAGATTAACTAAGTGGAGGCCGGTCACACTTGCTACTGAACATTTCTAAAAATGTTCAGTATGGGTTTTGGGTCTGTTTTAAAAACTGTCCTCATAGGTCACACTGAGCCCCAGGAGTCATTCCGCGGGTAAATATGGTTACCTCCCTTAGTTATGTGCCTGTCATTGTCGTCCTTTTTCTCCTATACTAATTTATCTAAGTTTATCAGTTTATCCTAATCGTATGAAACACAATTTTAAAAGTTTGAAATGGAATGCTTTAGAGTATTCTAGTATTTTAAACAAGATTTGACAGTAAAATTCAATGTGTTTTAATAAAACAAAACAGGCTTGTGCTCAAGATTTACTTTTTTTTTTTGAGACAGGGTCTCGCTCTGTGGCCCAGGCTGTCCTTGGACTCACAGCAATCCTCTTGTCTCATCTTCCCTAGTGCTGGGATTACAGGCGTGTGCCACCACGCCCAGTTTATGTGGTGCTGGGGAACTGAACTCTGGTAGTTAGCGCTTGACTTCCCACTGAGCCATTCCTTTAGCCGAAGACTTAGTCTTTTTCTGATCAATTTATTTCATAGACTTTACAGTCCAGGACTCTAGTGTGGTGCTAATTGTACTTCATGTTTATTTTTAAATGAGGTACATTTTAAAAGGTGTATTCAAAGTTATGAATGTGGTCAGCACTCTGGGAAGATGAGGCAGGAGGATCCTAATTTTGAGTCCAGCCTGGGCATTATAGAGACTCGGCAAGCATCTGTCTCCATCCAGTTAAACTTTGCTGGCTTACTAAGTGCTTAAAAATTACTGGAGCTGATGTTTAAAAATCTGGAGATTTCACACAGAATCTGAATTCTAGCTCTAAGTTTTAAGTCTGGAAATACCAAGTTTATATTTGCACATCACAAAATCTGGCTCATGCTGGGAAGTGATGCCCAGTTAGGCAAGCATATTTTCTCAAAGTCTTCAGCCCTCACCACTGCAGACTGTTTCTTTTTACTTTGCTATTATAGGGACTTGCAATTTTGTTTTTAAGATGAGGTCTGACAGAAGGTTAAATATTGCATGGCTTTTTGAATATGAGAAAACCAAAGTAAAAATAAGTAAGAGTGATGGTAGGAAACAGATTTTGAGGACAGAAAATCAGGATGTGGAGAGGTAGAGGATGAGAAGGTGGGAAGGCGAAAGGCAAGTAAACATGATTGAGATGCAATATGTACATGCACCAGTTCCTCAAGCTGAATGTAATCATTATGTATTGCAGAGATATACTAATAAGAACCTAATTGTGGAGGACCATGGTGCGGTCTGGCTACCCTTGCTTAGGCTAGTCTCTAATTCCTGGGCCCACGGATCCTCCTGTCTTAACCTCCTCAGTAGCTGGGACTGTTAGCAGGTGCCAGGCCTAGTGGGCATCAAGAAATAAGAACATAATCCTTGGGAAATAAGAGGAACTATGAGCAATCCTACTTAGGTAAATCACAGTAAAGGGTATTTTTCTTTTGTGAACACTTACTAAATTAGCTCCTTTAAATTCAATCTGCCTCGTATAGGTTGTGAATTGGCATAGCAGACATGGGATAATTAATAAAAAATTATCTTTTGTTTTATCCAAGTCTTGAGATTGACTGACACAGTAATTTTCAAAAACACAGTAGATTTTGAAAATGTAAACTAATATGAGAAAAAGGTGAAAGGGAAACCCCAGAAAGAATTTTTTTTAGAAGATACAAAACAGTAATATAACTCTTACTTAAGCAACTACCCACACAGATTGATAATGTTCAGCTGAGATGCCGAATAATATATGTAATACAACTAGAGACTGCAGTAGATTCTATTTTGTTTTGCTATGTGGCATCTGCTCGTAGAAAAATGTTGCAACATACTCAATTTGGCAGATTAATTCAGACTCACGTGAATAAAATGTGCAGGGTTTAGTTTCTGAAATGTGCCTAGGTCTCAGAATGGGAAATGTTCTTGGGTGAATTGTGAGGATGCCACCGGTACACTCCACTAGCAACTACTAATATTAGCAGAAAATGACATGTACAACTTATGCAAAATGTCTTTCTAATCACTTCTATTTCAAAATGTAAATACTTGACAGTGGTCTTAAAATTATGAACCTTTAGTAGAAGTGTTTACCTAACATTTACTTAGCCATTTCAGCTGTATGTAAGCAAAGAGAAAGCACTGTTTATATTTTATACATTGTTTTCCAAAGCCTGGCCCTCAGATCATCTGCATCAATATCCACTGATTTGATTTTTCTAAAACCCTCTAGGAATTGGGAACATTCAGTTTAAGTTCCTTACATTAAAGCTGGAGCACTGCCTTAGACTCAGTTATCTGCTGAGTATTTAATGCTTAGTTATGTGCCTAAATTGGACTGCTTTAGAAATCACTGGATAACAACACTGACCATAATCAATGTGCTGTTCACTAGGCTACAGCACATTACATATTTTTGGATTAATTCTGTTCAATAATCTTGGAAGGTTTTAAGGGTCCACTCAATAGATAACAAAATGAGTAAACTGTCCAGTCATCCAGCTAGCCAAGTTCCTTATCTTGAAACTGAAGTCTGATTCTAAAACCTAGTTTAAAAGAAGTAACAATTTTTATAGTGCTATTTTTAAAAAAACACTGGGTTTCAATGATTTGCCCATTATTCTTCCTTACATTCTCCCCATTCTTCTTTGTCCCTTCCTCTAGTTTATTTATAGTTTTCCTTCAATTTTCATGTCATCTTTAAAACCTACAGTTTTAACTGATATACTACTGTGCTTTCCTTGAAACTAGCGCCGACTTAAAATTGTTTCATTTAGGTGGGTATAAGAATGCAGGCAGGTTAATATCAGATACCTGGAAGGCTGAGCCAGGAGGATTGCCTAAGCCTAGGAGTTCAAGAGCAACCTGAGCACAATAGTGAGACACGCTTCAAAAAAGGAAACAGAACTGTTTCATGGCCCACATGAACCATTTCCTTCTGCCCAAAGAAAGCAACTTTTGATAAAGTGCAGTATTTAACTTTCATCAAGATTGAAAAAATATTCACCAGTTTTGCTCTCCCAGAGTACTTGCTTCTCTTTCCTTAAACAGATTTTCTTCCTTTCACTTATTTTTCATGATGTCTAGGATAGGAGGAGTACATGAGCATGGCAGCTTGGTAATTTTCCTTTTACGATCATGAAGTAAATGTCACAAGCACTTCTCCAGCCTTTGGTTAGAGAATGTTTCTTATGAACTAAGTGTTAAGTGTAATCTTGATCTTGCAGTTTTTTAATAGGATATTTAATGTTACCAAAAAACTATCACAAAAACACTTGCGCCAATTAGAACTTGCAAGAAAATTTTAAGGAGAAAATTGCCTAAACTGGATAGTGGCCAGATAGCCAACATTCTTGGTATCTGTTTTGGTAACATCAAGATTTATCTCTGAATTGCAGGCCCTACAAATCTTTCAGCAGTACTCTTCAGGGTGCCAGGAGTTGAAATTCACAAAACTGTATGCTGACATCAGTACACTTTGCTGCAGACTATATTGCGTCAGCTCCAAGTATAGGTAAAAGAACAGCAGCAGTTTATCAAAGTAAGCAGCCTGTGCTGTCGGCTCAGGGCACCAAGTACTTCACAGACACACAGAGGATTAATTACCAGACTCTTCACCTGCTAAGTGGGATGATTTAACTAGCAACTCACTGCAAGGGTAACTGCAGTTGCATTTGAGAAGGCTTACTCATGACTAGAAAAGTTTAAGTACTGGTAAGTATTCCTGCAAAGGAAGTTAAATGCAATCAAGTCTCAATCAAACTTCTCGTTTCCAAGTAACAAGAAAAACCTCAAACTCCAGTTTTTTTTTTTAAAACTTCCCATACTTTAAGATCCTAATGTTACAAGGGAAAAATAATGGGGTGCTCTTCATTGTATATTAAGGCTCAAGGGTTACATCACCCAAATGTAACACAGCTTGAATGGATTCGGATCTAGCGCTACAATGTAGGAAGAATATTTAAAAGATATACTCAACTAAAGAAATCTTTTTCAGAGTGACATGATTGGCAAATGAGTCAGATATAAGTCATTCTCTTCAGGCATGAACATAGTGAAGCTAAAAAACATGCAGCTGATACATAAAATATTGACTGTCATAAGAGATACAAAAAAGGGCTAGATAAGCCTGGAGGAAATTACTTCCTGTCAGAGAGACTCTGGAAGCACACCTTTAATGACAAGAGAATCATGGACTATAGTGATTAACCTCAGCACAAACAAGACTAGGTCATTTTGAATTTGATGCATGAGTATGAAGAAGGTGTGAGAAATCAGGGAGAAACAGTTAAGTTTTTCTTTTTCTTTTTTTTTTTTTTTTTGCTGGCTAGGTATACACAATTTTCGATTTACCTGGAAGATCTGCTTTTATTGCAGCTTTAGGGCATCCAATCTGGTATTATCAAGAAGACTGCGAGTTCTTGATTCAAGCCTACAGAAAGAACTGCATGAGATGATAATATAATCTTGTAAAGAGTCATATAAAATACTGTACTTTTACGAATGATATTAGTACTTGAGCATTAATTTACTTAGTAAACCAAACACAGATTTTCGACAGTACACCCCTATACAAAACTTCGAAGTTTACAACGATCCAATAAAGGAGAAGCAAAAAGGTAGAAAAATCAGAAGGCAAAAACTGATAGCAGAGAAATAATATACAGAGGTCTTGCCACGGTGGGGTTCATCTTTTTCTTAAATAAGCTGGGACTGGAAAATGATTTCAAGTTTCGGAATTCTCCCAGAATCAGGGAGTGAAAGTGTTGTACATAATAGGAACTCGCAGAGGCGTGGTCAGAGAATTCGCAGGGGTTGGGGATCCGCCCCGCGGTCATCGCCAGCGCCCGTTGGGCCCTACAGGTCGGAAGAATCCAGCCGGGCTAGGGCCGCCGGTCGGGCAACCTCGCCCCACAGGGAGCCTCAGAGGGACGGAGGGAGGCGGGCTACCGGCCGGCCAGCCGGAAAGAGCGCTTTCCAGCAGCGGAAGCGGCCCCCGAGGCCGCGCACCTTCTTAGCGCTCCGTCTCCCGGGACCGTCCGATCTGAGCCGGTCCGGCGCGGCAGTCGAGGCACACTTACCTGACTGCGAGTTAAGAGCGCGCTTCCCCGGCGCTCCAGCGGGGAGGCCATTCCCACCCCTATTCGAAAGTGCAAAAGGCAACTTCCGGACAGGAGAGAGATTTTTCTTTTTAGAACCCTTAACTATTGTCCGTCTAGGTAAGTGACTACTCTTCTCAGCAAAATACGGGCAAAGAAGCCAAACCTGTAGTCCTGAGTGTAGTGAATTCGTTCACCCTGCGATGTCAGGCCCCACGTTGTCCCTTCGTGGGCCCACTTACAGACGCGTCCCTTCGCGGGCGTTTCAGCTGTTGCCCAGAGTAACGGCGAGATTGGCCGAAGGAAAAATCTACGTCACCGGAAGCCAGGAAACTCCTGCTGCCATTGTCAATGATGGCTGCCTTAGCTTCAACAGTAACTTCCGACTGGGAAGTCTGTCTCTCTACCCTGCCGGAGGTTTACTCTCCTGCCCCGCTAGCCAGCGGCGACCGGTGGGCGGGAGATCGCGTAGAGCTGCGGAGGAAAGGAAGGGGGCGGAGAGAGGGAAAGCTGGCGTCAATACCGCAACGTAATTGGCCAGTTTCCCTGGGCCTGTCTCCGCCTATTTTTCCTCGCAGAGCAAGTGACGGGCTTACGCCGGAGGGGTGGGGCGGGGCTGTTGGAACAGGAGTGTGTGGAGGGGCGGGGCGAGTGGGGGAGGGGCAGGCGGGGGGCGGCGGTTGGGCAGCGTCGCTGCTGAAGAGGAGGAGGAGGAGGAAGGAGGCGAGCTGGGAGGATGGCGGAGTCCTGGCTTCTGACGGTAAAGGAGGGCCGGCGAGGCGGAGTGTCTGTTGGTCGGGCGTCCTGCTTCCCCGTCTGTCGGGCTGGCTGTCGGCAGGGGGAGGCCCGTGCGCCCTGACAGGCGCGAGCCGGCGCGGCCGGGCGAGGCCCGCGGGCCCGGGCCCGGGCCCGGGGGGACGCCGGCGCCCCGCTCTCCTGGGTGCCGTGCCCGGGACGCTGGCCCGGGAGCCGGCTCCGCGGCGGGAGCGGCAGCTCGCGCGCCCATCCCGCCGGCGATCGCTGACAGCGCGGGCCGGGCCTGCGGCCGGGGCGGCGGGACGGCGCGGGGCGCGGGCCGGGGGCGCCGGCGGACGGGGCGGCTGCGCCCGGTTCCCGGGGCCTCGGGCCGGGGTGGTGCGGCTTCCGGGATCGGGCACCTCGGGTGGGGGCTCGGGCGCGGCGGCCGCGAGGGGTGGGGTCTCCCTTCGCCCTGTCCTCGGAGCCCGCGGCGCCCTCTCGCCTGCTCGCCCTGCAATCTCTGTGGTTGCGGTGGGGACTCGGCCCAGGGTGTGTTGCCCGGTGCGGCGAGCTCTGGCCGCCCGAGACCGCCGTGTTTACCGTGCCGGATGGCCACCTTCCCGTGATGGCTTTCAGGGACCGAGGAAAAGTCGCCGGACCCCCCTCCCGGGCCCACAACCGCCGCTCCTAACGCCCAGGGCTTGGGCAAAAGGATTTCCCCAGCCCCTTCTAGTCCATTGTTTTGTACCGTCCCCTCCCCCATACCTAGGTGGAAGAATAATGACTTCTCCAAAGCCTTTAATTTGCTTTTCTGTCGTCTGTCTTTCTCAGCAGCGGGTTTGTGTTAATTTGGAAGTGATTGTGGAACTGTGGGTTTACAAACAGGTGGAATGAATACGGATTCGGGAGTTGGAAAGAAGATGCTTCTTCTTGTGTGTGTCTTTTAAATTCAGCTCTTGGATTTGGCGATTTGGTTTTGTCTTTCTGTTGGTTTGTATTGCCGCGGGGGTGATGAGAATAAAAGAGGAAGCACTGTTTTGCAACCTACACCCCCAAATATTTTCAGAGTCTCTGGGGATGCTGAAGCAAAATTCTGTTGTACTTGTGAAGCGTATAGTATTTGTTTCCAGGATGATAACTACCGATAGTCCCCTAGTCTCTAAACTTACACCTGAACACGCTTTGTGGGCAACGTGAGGTCTGGATTATTACTGTACCAAAACTTTTTTTTCTGGAATCTTTAGCTATACTTGTGTTACAAGATGTTTTCCTATTTAAATCAATGTTGATAGCTTTCTTAAGGACCTCATTAATGTGTATTTTCACCTGTGCCTTCACCGTTTATTACTATATATTTGAAGAGATTTCACTATTTATAATTTCTTACGTTCAGTGTTTAGAATTTGAATTTTATCACGTGTGTTTTGTTCTGTGACAATGATAGGTTTTAAGACTAAGGTACATAATTGATCACACGTGGAACTGACTGTAGAGTAAACCTTTTATACTTAGTTCACTGTACAATTTTAATGTAGTTAAGCATGTGCGTTTGAAAAATAGAGCACTGATGGTTTTTTGTCTGTTGGTAACTTTGAAATGGACCTAAATGTAACAGAAAAGCTAACATGTAAACAGTCTTGTGAACGTGGTGTTTTTTTACAGGTGCTTATTCAGATTTTGAAAAAACACATTTGCTGAAATTGGTATTTGTTTTCTGCCCTTTTGTTAAAGGTTTTAGTTTTTAGAAAATTGTTATGGATTGAAGAGTGATGAGATCTTAACAGGTTGCAGCTGGATTTTTTTTTAAACTATCATTTCAGCAAGTTGATTAGAGCTGTTTGTTTTCGGTATTTGTACCAAGTAAGGATCATACACCAACTTGCGAACTACTTGACAGTCAGATATTTGAAACATTTTCACGTTGAAATTGGAAAACCAAAATTACAAATTCTTTTTGTTGTTTATTGGAGTTATGCTTTTAAAATATTGCTATTTGTTCTGTGACTTGGGATAGTCCCTCATCCCTACCAGCCAAAGACACATAAACTAGAATTCTATGTGTAATACTCCCAAAGATGACTTCTGAATAGTTGCTGGTATATTTTGTGCTTTGGTTTATCCATATGGATTTCATAGGGAATGGTAAGGTGAGTATAATTGGAATAATTTGTTCAACAGGTAGTTAAATTTCGCATTTGCTTTGCAAGTATGTTGGGTTATCTGTATTTGCTGTGCTATGTACATGTTTCTTGAAGACTTGAGATCTTTAAACGGTTTAAAGAACTTTTTTGTTTTTTAAGTAAGGTATTTAAGTACAAAGACTGTCTTGTGTTTTGGCAGAAAAAATTATTTTGTGTACATGGAAAGTTGCATGTTTGGGATAGTGAAGATTAGATGAATGAACTTTTTTTAAAAATTAGGTTTTTATCATTCATGTGATACTCATGTATGAAAAAGCATAAAATATATTATTACAACAAGACTAAAATTCCATAACAATAAAAAACAAGCCACCAAACAAATTGACTCAAAATTTTCAGTAAGTTTTGGGTTTTACAGCTTCAACTTGGGAAGAAACTCTGGAACTTATTTGTAGAATATCAGTTATGAAAGAAAATTTAGATGTAAAATGAATGACACTTTTTAGAAGACTGGTGGGGTATTGATATTTTGTTGCTGCTATATTAGATTGACATTGGCTGTAATTTAGCAGTAGAGTGTGATATTTCAAAGATGAGTGTTGCAGATATTAAGGTAGTAAATATTTTTATTAGATTTACTACATTTTATGCACTATATTTTATGCTACAGATATACTGTAATTTGAGGCTAGTAAATTAAAATTGGACTTACACCATTTGCTGTCCTCCTGTCCCCTGCTTCAAGTTTCATCTCGTGTTCTGAATTTTATTTTGTTACATATTACACTGTATCAAAGTTATGTCCTCCAGATCTTTTACAACTTTTTCCTGTCAACAGAATAGTTGAATTTTTGTTACTCCTACCTTCCTGTCAAAGCTTTGTTTTAAAATCTGAAGTTTAGTTACAAGTGTCTTGTGAGGGTTAACTTGAACTTGAAATGTGCTTGTTAATCAGTAAAAGTTGAAGGAAGCATGCATCCATTATAAGTATGAAAAATTTGTATATTCTAAAATATGGAACTGTATTTTAAGGTACACAGTGTTTATTATTTTTGTTCCTGCTTTTTTAGCCAGCATTTCCAATTTAGCAAAGTTCAAACGTATATGAAACATAGAAATGTAATATTAATGTTGTGCCTAACTTACGCTTTGAATTGTGGACGTGTATAATTCTGAGGGACTATTTTAAATAATTATTTAAGATTTTTATTTAAGTGGTTTTTTTGCTAACATTTTAATTAAACATAAGTAGAATACATCAGCCTAATGTGTGATTATTCCCAAGAACTTGGAAAATGATAGTGTGTTTCAAAATCAGATTTAAATATTTCTTTGTTTTATATAATGTGTTAGAAGTAACATTTATAAACTTCCTTAAAATGCCTGCTAAATTTTTATTGCATAAACTGTAAGGGATACTTGAGTATTTTCTAGAAAATTTTTTATACTTGACAGTACCACATTTCTTTAGGTAAGTAGCTGCATGATCAGTAATTATACTCTGGTAAAAAGCTTTATATTTTTTTTCTCTGTTCTTGCAGATTGAAGAATTTTTTACACAGGGTGGTGTAATACTTTGGCTGCATAATGAGGTTCATGTAGATGTTCTATACTCCACCCCCAACACAGTGCCATAGTTTCCTATTTTAAAACATTTTGTCATGTTGGGTTTATTGTTTTGAGTTTCTTCTTCTCATTATGGAAATTTAAGAATTTAAAAATTTTCACAGTTCAGACATTACCTTAAAATAGTAAAACATCACATTTACCTCAAAGTTGTTTATTAGGAACCTAAATCTTTTTGGTATTTATCTTCTTAAATACTACCTCATGTACTCATGCCTGGCTAAACTCTGATAACCTTCCAGGCCTCAATTGTATGTTACATCATTTGTGAGACCTTTGATCCCTACTTAGGTTCTCCTATTTGAAAGTCCCGTAACACCTGTATAACTACTTTTGTAACACTCATCGTTTTTGTAATGATGTGTTCAGTGTTTTTTTTTTTTTTTTTGCAACCTGTCAGCTTTATATTGATTATTTCTGTTTTTAGTATTTCTCTGGTATCTAATATTTAGATTTTTATAGGCTATGAGTAGAAAATTAGTTTTAAATTAATGGTTATTTAGTGTAGAGACCTAAACAAACTGAACTGGCTACTAAGAAGGACAAAGATATCATCACATTCTTAAACTCATATTTCCTGCCTTTAGAGCGCCTCAGGCATAATTCAGGCATTTATACTTTCAAATAATATATAATTTGTAAAAGATGGGTAGTCAAGTGTTTAAAGGACTGCAATTACTCCTAGCAGCCATAAGAGAGTTGAAAATAAGAGCAGAAGGCAAACACTTAAAAAATGGGATGCAGGGCCCTGGAGGGATGGCAGAGCTGTTAGAGCACAAGGCCCTGGGTTTGATTCCCCAGCAACACTTAAAGCTCAGCCCTGTAATCCCAACACTTAGGAGGCTGAGGCAAGAGAATTGCCAAGTCCAAGGCTGTCCTGGGCTACATAGTGAGTTCAGGACCAGTGTGGAATACAGAGCGAGACCCTTTCTCAAAATAAAAATAAAAGAAAATGGATGCAAGCTATTTAAAAAATAAGTTTATAGCAACTTAATGTTATAAAATGTGTAGAATAATATAGCAATGATGATTATCTAGGATGGTGAAGAAGCTGATTTTTTTTTTTTGTGAAAGATGACAAATGACCCTGTGTTGTGTTGTGTTAAGTTTTTATTATTTGCTTACTGAGGTGAACCATAGTAGGTATTAGTGCTTCCTGAACAAAATAAATTGAAGCAAACTGAAAATACTGAACCACTGTAGTACAGTAATATTACTGTCTTATAATTTGGAGAGGAAGGTTTTATACTTAGCCATGTGTTTATTTAGCTGTGATATATGTAAAGTTGAGTAGCTGAACATGTTTTTCTTGATTAGCAGAATGAAAACGCAGCCGTGGTAATGACCAAGAGGCTTAAGTGTTGCTGCGCCTTTTATTCTGTCACAAAGACTAAACTTGATTTTCTTCACACCTGCCTCCTTGACTCGGAAAATGAGGAGGTCGTAACTACTACTTGCTAGAATTGTGTGGTTTCCAGGAATTTGACCAGAAAATAAATTATATTTGGTTCGGCTTTGGTTTGTATATATCTGGGATATAAAAATTCTTATAAAAATCAAAATTTCACTGGGAGGCTTTACTTCTAGTCAAATAAATTGTATTTTATCTTAATATTTTGATTATTTGAATTCTATGACTATATAAGGATAGGTAGAATTACCAGTTTTGTTTTTTGCTAAAACAAGTATTGATTTATCTACCATGTATTATAGTTCAAAAGTCATAGAAGTAGGACTTTTATACACTAAGCAGCTTAAAATAAGACTTTATGATTTAATGTTGAAGACATTTATTGCTTCATTTTGGAAGTAGTGATTTGAAATTCTTTTTTTTTTTTTTTGGTTTGTTTGTTTGCTTGTTTATTTATTGAGATAGGGTCTCATTCTGTACTCCAGGCAGTTCTGAACTCATTGTATAGCCCAGGCTGGCTTTGAACACACGTGCCCACCACCACACCTGGCTGATGTGGTGCTGGGGAATGAATCTAGGGCCTTGAGCTTGCTAGGACAGCGCTTTAACTGCAGAGCTATTCCTCCAGCCCCCTGAAATTCTTAATATTTAGAGAGATGGGGCTGAAAGATTGGCAAAGCAGTTAAAGCTCCATTCTACAGCACCACATAAAGCTGGGTGGCTGTGGGCTAGCCTGGACTACACCAGTGAGATCAGGACCAGCCTAAGCTACAGAGCGAGACCCTGTCTCAAAACAAAAGAAAAACAAACCACAAACATTTAGTAATATGGCCTCCTTTCAGAACACCCACTGAGCAAGTATGGGAATTTAGCCTACTAAATAACTAGTAGTGTTGCAGTATTTTAAACAATTTCCCCACCTCCTCTTATATGAAAGCTTATAATAATATATAGAATATGAATATTTGAACATGTTTTGTACAGAGTATGTTGAAGCTGAATAATATGTAAGAAAGTGTTAGGCTTTGTGTTGGGCTCTAAGACTCTAAAGATGATCAGACCTGGTTAGTGAATGGCCTGAGTTAGGTGACAGGTTTTGGTTGCTACAAGGCATAAATGCAAAGATTATTTGGGGACTTTTACTCATTGACTTTAAAAAGCTATTATTTTAAAACAGACTTTAAGAAAGTCTTGAAACAGCTTAGTAATTGATAGAAGCTTTTCATAATGTTTACATATAATACTTAAACATTTTTGTGAAATTGTTTACTGAAACATTTCCCCCAAAGTGATGTACAACACAAATATTGCAGTAGTATGTTAGCCTGTGAAAACCATATACTGAAATTGGTTAGAGGCTACTAATGAAATCTACTGATTTATTTTTTGTTTTTAAAAAATAGTTATAAAGGAACAATTTATATAGAGAGATATAGATATATATGATGGAACATACTTTACCACCTGTTATTACTTTAAAAAGGAACCAAGTTAAGCATGCATTAATTGTTTAGAAAGTGATATTAGAGTTAGATGTTTCAGTTTAAGGATTCTTTTTGATATAAGAAAACTTTCAAGTCAGGTGTAAAACTCTTATAGAGCTAGTTCTATGAGTAATGCTTTAATGTGTGACTAATTATCTGCAGACAGTTGTAAAAAATTACCTGGCGTTTTCTCATTAGGCATTCAGTTATACTTATATTTTCATATATATATATATATATATATATATATATAGTATGATAACTAATATAACTTTAATACTCTTCTGGGATGATGTGAAATATTTTCATTTTCACTGAAAAAGTTGAAATTAAGTTTAGTATAATTGAAGTTTGTGGTATTTTATTATATGCAAATCTTTGAAAATGGGTAATACATAAGTGTTGGATTCATATGATAAATATTAAAACTTTTTTTAACACAGCTAATCTTATGACCATTGCCCAGTGTTTATAGTTGTCTAAACTGGTAATATTTGAGTTATTCTTAAAAGTTAAAAATCTTTGTTAAATAATAATTTTTCTTTCTGATATGATTTAATATATTACTATCTGTAATTATTAAGTTATTTGCATACTTAAGGTGTGGGAATTTTTTGTATCAAAGCTGATACAGCCTATAAGGGACTTTATTTTGGAATTTGTTAATTCCAACTACCAGAAAAAATATTGTAGACTGTATGATCTAACCAAACAACAACAAAAAGAAAATAATGTTTTCCACCTACTGATTGGAAAGACCCGAGATCAAGGTGTCACTGGATTGTCTTTCCAGTGAGGGCTGTCTTGTGGATGGCTGCCTTGCATTTGGCAGAAAGCCAGAGAGAAAGGTCTCTCTTAAGGGCACTCAGTAATTCCAGCATGAAGATCCCACCAGTGCTGTCACAGTCCACTTACATCTCCAAATGCCATCACGTTGGGTTCCATATAAGCTATAACAAAAAGTTCAAGCCATAGCAGGATCACATTTAGATGATAGCTCATGATACTATCAGTTTGGAATTGTACAGTTGTATTATTTATTGTGTTAAATTATATGAACAAATTGAATGCCACCTTGCAATAGTTCTGTAAACTTCCGATGGGAGATATTATAAAGCTTAAGTCAGTCACTCATGACTACTTAATAATGATTCTTTTGATTTTTGTATGGGGAATATTTTCTGTTTTGGACAATTTAAAAATCCAGGGAGAAGTGGTTATATTTTAAAAATTCAAGGTGAATGCATTGTATTATTAAGCTCACATTATCAGGATAGTAGGTAAAGAGGTGAGCATAGAGGTTTCCTTAAATATAAAGTCTCAAAGACTCTTAAGATGTTTGAAAGGTCATTTGTTTTTTAATAATGGCAAATAACTAATAAGGTGCCTACTTTGAAACCACATACTGAAGTCTAGCTGCCTAAGAACGTAACCTTTTTTCCCCCGTGTGCTACCATACCCAGTTTATATGGTGCTGGGGAATTGAACTCAAAGCCTGTGCTTGCTAGGCAATGCTGTAACCGCTGTCGTATTCCTCCAGCCCCAGTACCTATATTTTTGTTTGTAACTTTTAGGACAATTTTTTTATAGTTTATATAGAGTGAGCAATGGAAAAGTTGTATGTAATCAGACCTAGTGAAGGAATGTGCATTTGTATGTACAAAAATGAAGGGTCAAGTGTAATTAATTTGTTTATAGCCTAGAAGTACCAAAAACCATTTGTTTTCTTTTTAGCTGAAATACTCTATTGAATATTTTAGTTATCTTAATGTACATAAGCTAACATAGCCATTACATTTTATTTCTCACTTTATACTAATTAGGAAACTGTAGAAGAGCAATGACTTTCTTCCACCCTGTGTCTTTCACAGATCAGGTTCTTCGGCTGATCCTTGAATTAAATTGACATAGACAGATTAACAGAAAAAAACCCCATTTAATTATATAGAGGGAAGTCCTGCAGAGAGACACATATGGTCAGATAATTGAAGATTATATTGTTCTGAGGTAAGAGACATAGGGAGATGGAACTTCTGGGGGATGTCAAGAGCTGAAGCATGATTGATTGATTTTTTTTTTTTTTGAGACAGGTTCTCACTCTAGCCCAGGCTGGTCCTGAACTCACTGTGTAACCCAGGCTGGCCTTGGACTCAGGACAGTCCTCCTGCCTCAGCCTCCTGAGTGCTGGGATTACACAGGTGTGTGCCATCACACCTGGCTTTATGTAGTGCTGGGGAAAATTAAACTCAGGGCTTTAACCACTGTGCTATTTCTCCAGCTCCATAGTGTGATTGAGCGATGGGAGGAGTTCACTAGTGAATAAAGGTTGCCTTGTGTGGATAAAGGCAGGTAGTGAAAGTTATCTCACATAACTCTTTTTCCTCTTGTTATTAAAAGATAACATACTTTACTAACATAGATTTTCCTTGTAGATGTAAGTTTCCCCTATAGAAGGACAGATTTTCAGAGCTACTCTGAAAAGTACAGAATGTCTACTCTCCCAGAATTACCAGCTGAAAATATACCAGAGAAGTATACTCTTCTGGCATTCTTGTGTCTCTTACAGTCATTTTGGAGTGATCTGTCCGGAGCCCCAACTTTAAGTTTTAAATTCATTGCCAATTTGCAGGGAATATTAAGAATAATGTACTTTTGGGAATACTTAGGTTGTGTATGACATATTTGAAGTTTTTATGCAAGTTGCAATTTAGGCAGGCTAATTAAATTTTTTAGGGTGGTAATGTGGGGGATAAAAACTTTGAATAATGTTTGGTTGAGATTGCTGATAGTGGGATTTGCTAGAGAATTTTGCAATTCATGAGAACTTTAAGTGTTACATGAGAGCTAATACAGTTTGTATTTTGGGTTGGGTGGATAGTAATTTTCAGTTCCTTGTTATAAACTCGTTTGCTTGAACTCTAAATGAAATGTAAGGTTCAGATTTCTTAAAAAATTCCAGTTAGAATAATACTATACAAAATAAGTCAATTCTCCATGTTTATTCCTGATATCTCATGTTGCTCTCTTAGTAAGAAAAATGACATATTTTTTTAGGACCCAATCTGGGTGGAAGATTTTACCCTTTTGCCCTCCTCTTCTGTCTTGTCTTTACACATAAACTGTCCACTTTATAACTTGCCAAAAAGAATAGAAGTGAATGAATTTGAAAATTTCTGTGAGTGCAGACTCTATACATAATTCTAATCAGCGTGGACACGTGAGGCATTTTAGGTTTTGCTATGAGCAGGAGTTCCTAAGATCAGTATGAAAACTGACTTCAGGTTCATTTAATTGCTTATGGATGTTTTTCTTCATTTCTCTGGAAGGCGTTTTCTTGAGCATGTTAACTTTATTTGGTTTCTTGTTTTATGGACAAATCTTTTGGCCTGATGTTGAAAGTTCCTTTTAAAATTCTTAAACCATAAAGCAAGGTAACTTTATGCGATTAGGAGGGAAGAACCTTTACTTTGCCATTTAAGTTATTTAAAAGAATAGAGAGCCTTTCAGACTCTATATAAATAAAGGAAAAGAAAATATGGTTGAAATTTTGCCATTCTTAGGTATTTATATAGGAATGAGTGATATAGAGTTTAAGTACCATTTAGGGAGACTCCCTGCAAGGGATAAGCATTGTTGTGTTCATTCAACGTGTGTTTGTTGAGTGCTGTATACTAAATAAAAAGTTCATAATTTTTTTGTGAAGTACTTTATGGAGGAAAAGTTGCTATGTTAGGAGCAGGTTGTCTGCTATGGCAGATAAAGCTGTTATTTTTTCAATAAATAAAACTGCCGTTAGTGCTAAGTATTTCAGTCCTGGGCTATAACTGAAAAAGTCAAGTCCCCACTTTTTTCCGTTACCTTTAAGTGAGTCATCTAACCTGGTAAGTGTCATACTAGTTGGGTGCTAAGTGTTCTGATGGGCAAGCTTTAAGTGGGAGCCCAAAGAAGATAATGTTTTAGAAAGGCTTTTTGGTAAGTGGGAGTTTGCTCAATGAAGAGCTCAGTAAATGAGTTTCTGGCAAAGGAAATAACTTGTGCCAAAGTCCTGGATGTCAGAGATGGCAGGCCCAGCAATAAAGTACAAAAGAAATTTATGTAACCCTAATGCAGCGTTGGAAATGTTAGCATTGTGAACAGGTTATTAAAGGAGAGAATTCCGTATGCCCTGTAATGAGTTGAGAATGAAGACATGTTAATGGAGTCAGGAAAAAGAATAGGATTTGGTGATTGTTGGGATGTTAGAATTAAAGGAGAAAAGGAATCAGGATGATTTCATTTCCCTCTCACCGTTTTTTCTTGATTTCTGTGTACATATAATTGCTTTAAGAAGTCTTTCCTGATTCCCCTAACCTCAAAGGTGAGGTAAAGAGCCTCTCCTTTGTACTTACTTAATCATACACTTATATTTTCTTTATCCGCATGTTTATAGGCTTACATGTTGGGCCTGTGCCTTATTGTTTTCTACTTAGTGCCTGACATAATGACAGTATATGCAGAATAAATGTTGATTGGATAAAAATACACTTTTAAATATATAAAAAGTGAAATGTTTATAATTGAAGAAAACTGATTTTTCTGAACTGCTGCTGGTAACTTCTTTTGAATTTCAAAAAGAATCACATCATTCCAACACCTTTTTTTTTTCCCTAACACAGAGGAGATGGTTTATTGTACACACGTTATACTTGGCCACAAGTGAGAACAGAACTAGTCCGGAATGCCACAGGTCCTGGGCCAAGGACCAAGAGGGACTGCTTTGTTATGAGCATAGTTTAATATGACTTGTAAAAATTGTATGTTTTCTCACCTGAGGTACTATTTAAATTAAGTCCTTTATGGATTATTTCAGAGTAATTTAAATGAGCTTTGTTATGTTGACCTTCTCTTGTGTCATGATTCAAGCTTTCTTCATAAGTTTTAATGGAATGTTTTTTGTCATTTTAAAATCAACATAACCAAACTGCCAGTGTTAATTTTCTGTTTCAAAGTGGAAACAACTTTTTCTCTTCCTGCCTATGATTGCTTATTGTGTACTTAAAAAGATACACACTGTGGTAAAGTAAAAATCACTCCAAGTTGAATGTTAACATTAGATGAGTGTTTTCTTGGGCTTTTAAAATTTTATGTATACTTGGGGGTGATATGATTAAATTAAGCCACTAACTGAGAGGAAAATACCTAAAATGTTTATACTACCAGGATATCTTTTGTACAAAGAATCCTAGCAAACTAGTATATAATCAAATAACTCAAAAGAAATGGAGTTTTAAACGTCAATTTTGACAGTATGTCAGGCACATAATAATGAACATAGTGGAGCAAATATATGAGATGGTTTAGTAGAACATTCAGAAGGAACAGGTCCTCTTCAATGCCATTTGATTATTTTCATTAAGAAGTAAGGACTTAGTGATACCCAAATATTTATTTATTTATTTATTTATTTATTTTTTAGTGACAGTGTCTTTTTCTGCACTTTATGCTGGTCCTGAACTGGCTAGGTAGCTCATACTACCCTGAACTGACTGCAGTCTCCTGTTTCAGCCTTCTGAATGTTGGGATTATAGGCATCTGCCCTTGTGCCTGGCTTTTGTCATGCTGGGGAATTAAGCTCAAAGGCCTTGCCTTTGCTAAGCAAACACTTTAACCACTGTACTATTTCTCCAGCTCCTTGATACTTTTCATGAAAAGAAGAGGTCTGGATTTTTATAAGAAGCTCTCTTTTATTTTGGTAAATTAATGAAAATTAAAGTCACAATGTGTGTTAACATAATCTAGTTCTGAGTTATATATAATTGTCTGAATACCTCAAATGGTAAAGGAGTAGAAAAATTTGCTCCCTAATGTAGACTAAAATAACATTTCATATATCAGATTAATGGAAATAAAAATTAGTAATTTGAAAGGTTTGAAGAATATTAAATTGATGGAAGCTCTTTGGTACAAGGCAGTTTGGGACTAGCTATAAAAATTTAAAATGCATATTAGTTTTGATTTCATAGTTCCACTCTGAGCAGTCTGCCTTGCAGAAATATGAGTTCTAATGAATGAAGATTTATGCCCAATAAGATATTACTTATCCCTACTGATTTTTTTGTTTTTACGAAACATACATGAAAAAACAAGTAGAAATAACTCAAATGTGAGTTGATACGGTGATGATTAAATAAATTATGGTATAGCCATATTACAAATCGTATTCAGCAAAAGGAAATATGTGATATATCTCCTTTCCTATATGGAAAAATCACAATTTACTATTTACCATTTGTATGCATAATTTTATATTACCTGTGTATATATACTTTGCATTTTGAAGATTGCACAGTGCCTTGCACATGATAGACTTTACCACTGGGCTACATCTTCATCACCATCTCTGATTCCTTTCCTTGTCTGTCTGATCTTTGAGTCAGAGTTCCACTGACTTGACCAGGCTGGCTTGCAAGGTAGGATCCTCCTGCTTCAGCCTCCCAGATAGGTGAGATTATAGGTGTGTACAATCACACTTGGTTCTGACATAGTTATCATTTTTGTAGAATAGATTTTTTTTTAGAAAGTAAGGGCAGGGAAAAAGGCTCCACCTACCTGGGACAGGGTTCTGAATGGGTTTCCGTAGTATCCTTAATGTCTGTACAATCCATTACATAGCACCATTAGTTTATCAGTGTACATGTATCCATAGTATTTCCATTGTTGCTATCTGTATTCACGTTGTAGTGAACACTCCTTTACGTGTTGTCTTGTGAGATGCATCCCTGTTGTGTTAATATGGAACACATTAAACATTTGAACTTTCATAGAGAAAATAATTCTGTATTTGAGAATTTGCTATTTGTATGACGTTTGTACTGAATAAATGTGCCTTAGACATAGTGGTCAGAGAACTAACAGGCAAAGTGGCATTATACTTAATAATTCTAGTTTGTTAAGGGACTAAAAAGTAATTTAATTAGTAGCTGCTGTCTAGTCAGTGTATTTTGTGTGTGTGTGTGTGTGTGTGTGTGTGTATGTGTGTGCGTATTCATAAATAGTAGCATGCTGTGCTTTTCTGTAGCTCAGTTTTTCTCATTTAACTGTCCCAGCATATATATAGTGCTGTCTCTAACATAGGCCCTCATCTAACAGTCATTTTGTTGATTACTAATCTTCATCACAATTCTGAGAAATAGATATTTGGTTATCATGAGGGAAGATGTCAAGGCATTAGAAACTTTAAGTAATGTGCGTAAGTCATGGAGCTGAAAATTAAACTCCAGCAGACTAAAGTACTTGATGCTAATTCCTTTGGCATACTCTAGTTTCACCTTATACATTATATTGTTTTCCACAAATACCTGCCTACGGCAAACTTTAATTAGAAATTAGGTACAGGAAGAGGCTAAAGATATTAAAATATAATAAAAGATAATAAAATACTTATTATAGTAAGACTGGATATGACAGCTGAGTAAACTAGTGTAGACAGTGTGAATATGATGTACAAAGAGTTGAAACATATCTGCGGTAGAGTGGAGCAGAACTGTATGAGACTTTGTCATGCTCTTCAAACTCATACACAATTTAAAACTTACAAATTGTTTGTGGAATTTTTCATTTGGTATGTTTAGACTCTGGTTAGTGCAGATAACTAAAATTATCAAGAAAAACCAAAGTGTGGATGTCAATACATATTTACTGGTCCATTCTTCTGATTAACTGCATATAAAATTGTTAAACACTCATTTTCAGTGTAACCTGTTCCTTTTGATGAACTTATAGGTGTTACAAATAATGCAACCCTCAATCATATTGTACCTATAAAATGTCTGTATCATTTTGAATATTGTAGATGCTCTATCTGTTCTTCCTTTCAAGTTTGGGGTTAAGGGAGACTTGTGTACATGCACTTACCTTCTAAACTGTGACTAACTTTTAATGGATGTATTTATCTCATCTGTAATCTGGTATTATGCTTGCTTTCTTTTACAGCTAAAAAATTTTTGAAGTAAGTTAAGGTATAACAAGAGTAGTGTTCTTGCAGGTACAGGGCAGTGAATATAAATGTATGAACGTACATCAATGGATGTATTCTCTCAAATTTTGTAGGTTATACAACATTTTCTAGGGTTGTAACATGTACTTTATATTCTGCATCAATAACAGTCTTGTTTTAAAAATGCTTTAGGACAGTAGTTAATTTCGAGTTGGGACTCAATATTTGTCATCTGTCATAGTTTTTCTTTGTTATCTTGTCCACTGCTCAACTTCATCATTTAGTATTTTCTTTAGGAGCAATTCATAGGAAAAATATTACGTGAGTTTTGCATGTTCAGTAATATTTACTTGTTGCTTTTACGATGTGCTATATAGTCAGGCTGGATATATATTCTTAAGGCATTTTTTTTCCTTTAGGATTTTATAGTTATTCTTTTACTTAGTTTTAATACTGTTTATCCTCTCCTCACTTTTAGAAAGCAGTTCTGCCTAGATTTTTAAAGGATTTAAAAAAAAATTCTTTGAAATGCAGTAATTTTACCAGCTTGAGTCTGGATCTATTTTTGTTAGTAAAAGTGATACACCTTTTCAAACCATCTTTATTTGTTCAGTCTCGACTCTTCCTGTATCTCACTGATGCCAGTGCCAATTGAGGTCTCTGAATGTTTTAGACCTTTATTGGTTTTTTTTTTTTAGCTGAATCTGAAAATGGGACTGTCATGCTCTGGAATTCTGCTGCTGGAATGTTAGTTCTAGGATAATTTCTTCCAAATGGCATCTAATTTCAATTTTCTTTTCTCCTTGAGATAGGAATGTTGGTATACTACCTAGACTGCTCTCAAATTTGCTATTCCTCTTCTCTCACCCTCCTAATTATTACAGCTTACTGTAGACTCAATGCACCATGTCCAGCTCTGAAAAATCTTGATAGCTGGTAGGCAAACCTCCTTCTATTCTTATTTGAATATATTCTGGTATTTATTTGGTTAAGTGACAATCTACCTATTCTTTGGCCCTTAGTAATAGTTGGCCATCAATTAAGAAACTGGGTTTTTAAACTGATTTCTTCTGTGTGAATGACTACATATCATTTTGTTAGTCCCAAATACAAAAGCACACCTAAGAGCTCTACAGAAAATTTGAGTGCTTAGTAGATTGGAGCTTTTAGAAGTTCTAAGTCTTTGCCACTCCAGTTATTGACAACTTTGGTGTTTCTAAAACCTCAACGTTTTAATAATTTTGTAAAAATTAAGTTCTAATTTGTCTCCGTGACCCATGTTTACTTCTAAATAATTGGACTGTGAGTACTTAAAGCATAGTGAGAGATTAATAGGTAAAGAAATTACAGTTAATTGGACTGTGCATACTTAAAACATTGAGAGATGGATAGGTAAAGAAATTAGAGTTATGTAGGAAGTACATTCTGAACCTATCCGAACTTGGAACTAGATGTTGTAGAAATACATTTTGGAAAATTTTGAAAGGTATTAAAGAATACTTTTGAATTAACCTATTAGGATATTTAAAATATGTATGTTTTCATGACAGTTACAACTATCTATAGGTATGAGGACTTAAGAAGATTGAAAATACTGATAAATTACTGTCCCAGTAGGTAAATATATGTGGAACATTTAATTATGATGGTGTCTTTTCTATAATTAAGAGTTTTTTTTAACTTAGGAATTTTGTTAGAACTCATCTTCCTTGACTGCTTTCTATGTATTAAGCGTGAAAAAATGGGTCATTTTAGAGCTACTTTGCATTCAAACTTAGGAGTTTTAGAGCTTTAAAATGTGATTTCGTGTAGCACACCCCCCCCCCCCCCACACTCATTTTTCAAATAAAAAGACCTCAGGGCCAGAAATAACAGCTTTTTCCCAGGTCACATTAAAATTTATAAAAGATTTTGGAACCAAAACAAAACCCCAGATTTATAACTTTTGGTCTTTTTTTTTTTTCCCTAAGCTGCATTTTTTTTCAATATATTACCTTTAATCACATTTCTTCTTTGGATGAAAATTAATTTCTATCATCTCATTTAACAGAATTGGGGGAAAGGATTTTGTTACTTCGGAGTCAGATTATAAGTTGGTCAAATTTAATATAGTGAAGTACCTAAGTAAATCCTTAAATTTGATTTCTTCCTTATCTGAACTGTTCGTTTTTTTTCCTCTTTCCCTCCTCAGTAGGCAAGAAAAAGAATAGTTTTTGAGTAAGCATGTTCTCTTAGCAGTATAACCTCTAAGGAATAATCAGTGCTAAGTGTATGAATTGGTGCATAAGCCAAGGATATATGAGTAGGTTCTTTTCTGAATTGAGGTACAGATCATTTCTTAATGGACAGTTGTGGAAAGATTTATCTGTATATTTACTGTTAATGGGAAAATAGGCTTAAAGAGTAAATCTCTAAGATATTGAATGTAAGTTTATGAAAGTTATTTTCTAGCATACTTTTAAGGAAGATACTATTAAGTAGAAAATAATTGGGTTGAGGACATACGAAGTGTGAGTGCCTGAAAAACCAGGACCACGTGGGTGACACCAAGGTCTGCTGCCAGTCAAAGTAGTCAGTATCCCTTCGACCATTGCTGCAATTGCCTTTGAGCGCCTGGATAAACACACTTTGGGAAATACTTTTCTCTGCCTGTCCTGAGTGAGCTGAACTCCTTGGACACTCTTCTGTAAGTCTTTTATATCATTGAGCCTGTGATAAGTCGAGTTTTTCTGATCCCTGAGATGCCTTCAAGCCATCATTTCTATTGTCTTGATATAAAATACTTTTTGAAAAAAATACAACTCTTTTTGGCAGTTTTGCTCTCCATGGCCCCAACTTTGATAACACTTCCTATCTGGCTCAGCTGCAAGTTTCTCATACCGTTCATTTAGTTCTGCTTTTCACCCTTGACATAGCTAAAACCAGGCAGTGCCAACCCCACAGCCTGAACATGGACGACCTTGACATTCCCCTACCGGATTAGTCTTCTGCCTTTTCACCTCAGGCTTCCTCAGAGTCTCCAGATATGAGCACATGGAGACACATGGTCTCCAGGTCATAACAGAAATGACCTCACTGCAAATAGAGTCCTTGTTTCCACCTTGAGCCGCTTGACCCTGGCATTTGCTGTTCACCTTGCTACTAGCATTCCTGTCTTCTGAGCTCTGACCAGTACTGTGTATCAAGCACTGCTCCAGCATTGTATGGCTTCACTAGCCGAGGTTTTTCTCCAAACTTTCCAAACTATTCTGCAAATGGGTTGTAAAAGCTTCTGAATTGAACTGCACAGTTAGGTACAGTCATGCTAGTGACCTTATTACTGGTACCAAAATCACTTTACCATCACTGAGACAAAATATCTGACACATATAACTTAAAGGAGAATACCCCCCCCCATTTTATTAATATTATATATGGAGTACATAGTGTTTACATTGAGTTTGAGTATTTTGTGCATATATATATATAATGTATGTATCACATAAGACTAACCCTTCCCCTCTCCTATTTTGAGCTTCCCACATTCTCTTCCTCTCGTACTTCATCCTAATTCCTACTTTTCCCCATTTACTTCTATGAAATGACTATTCTGGGTTTCTCATACTAGAGAAATGATTCGCTATTTAACAGTCTGTGTCTGACTCACATCACTGAGCATGATGGTCTCAAGTTGTGTCCATTTGCCTACAAAAGCCTCAAAATTATCTGTCTTCATAGAGAGTAATACTCTATTGTTTACATATACCACAATTTTTGTATCCATTGATCTATTGATGCATATTTTGGTGTATTTCACATTGTAGCTATTGGAGGGGAGAGGTTTTTGGCTTACAGTTTTTAGGGGATTTAGGCTATGGTTGGATGGTTCTGAGGTGGAAACATTGTAGAAATGTAATCATGTGAAAGTAGTTTGCAATCTCTTAACTCCTGTCTGAGCTGAGGTAGCAGGATAAGGTAAGTAAAAGTAGAGGGTGCAGACATCTGCCCTTTGGGGGCAAAAATAGAGGTCTATCTTTGGCAAAAAGGAAACTGAAGCACATGCAGATATGCAGCTTTCTTTTTCAGACCACTTGGGCCCAGAGTACAGGGATGGCAATTGCCAAAGTGAAAGGTTTAACTATTCATCCTTTATGTACATTTGGGTTGTTTTCAGTTTTTGCTATTCTGAATAAAACTACTGTGAACAGTGGGGTGTAGATTTATGTGTGAACGTAAGTCTGCATTTCTCAAGGATAAATGCCAAGGGCTATAGTTGCTCAGTTGTATGTTTAGTTTTATAAGTACAGCAGCTTTTGTTTTCTGGAGTGGCTGTATGTACTGTGCTTTGGCTTCCCACCAGCAGTGTATGAGATACATGATTTCTCTCTATTTTTGTCTCCTTATCCGCATTTGGTAGGCAGAATGTTAGATTTCTAAACAAGCAGTGAAACATACGATTTTCAAGTCAGTGGTCTGGTTCCTTGATCACTCCTCTTCTAGTTATGTTAGAAGTTAGTGATCATTAGGTTTGCTTTTTTCTCCCTTACAGCTTGCAGTTCACTTTGTAGCTCCTAATTTTTGGCCATACTTGCCCTCTAAATTATCTCAATTTAAGATTAATTTAGAAATACAGTTTAGATTGCTAAATATTGTTAGAGAAAAATTTACAGTTTGGGAGATTGGTGCTTCAATTATTGGGCTAATTTTGTGTCTGGTCTGTGCTTCATTTATTTTTACTTCTTCAAAACTACCTCTTCTGCTCTGAACAGATAAAGTTGCTTTATGTAGTTGAACTGGCTGCTGCTTTGACTCCCCCCCCGCCCTCCCTTGTTTATGTATATCTTTTGTTTCTTTTGACACCTTCTTCATTTGCCCATCTCTAAATGTTTTCTTTGAAATACTATGATTTGTCATCTTTCTATATGCTCTTTGTGGATGTTTCATCCTGAACTTTTTGCTGTTGACACCAAAGCTATTTCTTTATTTCCAGCCAACTTCCTTTCTTTATTCCAAACCATTATTTTCAAGTGTGGCTGGACAGAAACCTTAACATAGATTTGTTCAAAATGTTGCTTTCTTTATTTGCTAATTTTAATATTCATAATGTATCTACCTGATTGCTAAAGCCACCAATTAAGACATTATTTTGGAGTAGTATCTTCATTAACTTTATATACTAGTAATGATATTTTACTAAAATTTTCTTGACTTGTTTGAATAATGAATGAGCTGTTTCTTTTTCTCTGGCTTCTGGTCAGTCACTCCTAACCTGAAAGAACACCCAGGATTTTCTGCAATCTGAAGGTTTTGCAGCATCGATGATGCTCAGAGTGTTTCAAATCTGGAAGCATTTGAATTTTAGATTTTCTGATTAGGGATGCTCAACTGAGAAAATATTGAAGCAAATATTCCAGAATCTGTAAACCTCTGAAATCTGAAGCACTTTTGCCACAGATTTTTCAGATATGAGATATACTACATGATAAACTTACGATTATTTAGAGAAATATTAGTTGAATATTGGCAGTGTCCATAAAAAAGTGACCAAAAATTAAAGAGACAAAAGTCATCTTTAGCATGAAAATTGCAAGATAGAGGATCGTCTATTTTAATCAGGTCATATTAGTTTGAAGAGGAATATACTAAAAATGAGTAAAGACAAAGATTTTTAATATATATAACCCTAAAATATTTAGAGAAAAGTGCCCTGGAGTAAAGAGGGAGGATGCCGTATATTAAGATTTCACATTTGATATGTGTTCTAATAAATAGTTATAACTGTATAACCTGTGGAGCTAACCTGTGAAAATACTAGTCTTAAAAAATGGGGAGAGGGTCTGAAGAGGTTGTAATGGGAATTACAGGTATATCCGAGTAGACAAAGTTTGACATTTTTATCTTTTCAAAGAACAAGCACTTCCCAAATAATAGTCCATAGTAATACGAAATAGTCCATATTTATTGTTTCTGTTTGTTGTAAAATGTTGACTGATGTTAGTCATTTTATGTTGCTAGTATTGTTCAAATATGGCAAAACTACTGAAACATAGTATGACTATATAGTTTGATTGATAGTGTTTAGTCTGTCTACACTGAGTTTCATGTTGAACTTGTCTAATGGTTGACCACCAATTTCTGAAGTATGTATTACTGAAGTTTGATATGTGAGTTGCAACAGCAATATTTTAAAATATGAAATTGTTTTTGGGTATAGTAAATTTTTCTCAGTAAATGAAACAGTATAAAATGATTTCCACATTTTTTGGTACACAGTTTAGGCATTTGAACAATATCAGTATTTGCCAAAGATGCATGAGAGAGGGAGGAAGGAATTCCTTCTTCCTTATAATATTAGATATCATAGTTACAAATAGACTTTTCCAAAACTGTAGAATGTGCAACATAAAAATTTTTCTTAATTACAGTCTAATGTATTTTAATTCCATATTTACAATCCTAAAATAATTAGGTTCTATTTAGTTTGTCTGTCTCACAATGTTCTTGATCTCTTAATCCTTAAATATAACTTTCTCATTGTGAAGTGCCTTTGTTTATTTTTTTGATACAACTCTTAAGCATTTTGAAAGCAGGAGCCAAATCTGGTTCATTTATTCAGCACTTAGAATAATGCTTTACACATGGGAGGAGTTCAGTAAATACTTGTTAAACTTATGAATGCCATAATTACAGTGTTTACTTTCCTTGAGGTCTTTGGACTGCTGTTTAGAGATGGTTTACCTGTGTCTTAATGATATCTTCCATTCATGTCTCATTTATCAAAATGCGCAAGTACTTTTTTTTCTTAATGTATTGCCAGAATGATGCTACAGAGTATTCTGTCATTCTGTACTCTTCTGAGGCTGAAATTTGTTGTAAATCATTTTCACTTTTGTATAGTGGTGGTTATCTTTTATTTCATTCTACTTACCAAACGTGCCATTTGTAGAAGACATTTAAATGTTAAGCAAGTGAGATACAAAGGAAATTATTTTTGAGAAAAGAAGCACTTTTTATGTACTATAATCTCCAAATTCCAAAAATCAGTGGTGTAATACCAGCGCCAGCACCACTTACTGGAGTTTGGCATATAAACTTTTGAAGTTGTGGTAGCATTTGCAGCAGCATCACAATTACTTTTCTTAATCTACTCCCACTTGATATCTTTTATACTGAAAGGCCAGTCAATTTTTACAAGATTTAATGACATAAATGGAGTTACTATTTCAATGTATAAATGCTGAGCCTTTGAACTAGTCGTAATTGTATTTAATCTTTATAAGTTGTTATTGTCTACCTGCAAAGAAATCATGGCTAGAATTTTGAGAGAAATTTCATAAATTCTGTGGTGTTGAATTCTTCATTCTGTATGCCTGCCTTTATTTTCTTCTCATTTTTTACCAGTGTTTGTAGTTTTAATCATGTAGATTCTGTATATGTTGTTAAATTTATACACAATTATTTTAATTTTTGAAACTCCTGCAAGTGGGATTATGCTTTTAAGTTTTAGTATCCAGTTATTTTGTCTCCAGCAATCGAAATATGATTTATGTTGACCTTTCTTTTTTTGTCATGTTGAACCCAATAATTTCAAGAAGTTTTTGGAGATTTCCTTCAGTGTGTAATGTAGGCATTCATGTTGTAATAACTGACAATTTTAATCTTTTTTTTCCTTTTTCATGACATTACACTGGCTAAGATTTTATTTTCAGTATTACTGGGGATTTGAAGTCAAGGTTCATACATGCTAACCAAGTGCTGTAATGTTGAGCTACATCCCTAGCCATTTATCTTGAGACAGTGTCTCATAAGTTGGCCCAAGATGGCCTAGGACTCATGATCTTTCTACTTCAGACTTTTAAGTAGCTACAACTACAGGAATACGATGTCTACTTGCTAGGGACTTTTAATACTGTGTTGAATAATATTGGTAAGAGTTGTATTTATTTTTGAAGATATGCATCTCTGTACATTGGTTCATGGGAGTTGTTGGTCTATATTTCTTCCCTTCTTCCTCCCCCTGTATTGTAGGTTTGTAATACTGAGGTTATTGAAATCCCTATGTAGATGCAGATCCATGGATTCTTCTTAGTTTTGTCAGATTAAAGTACCTTGGGTATTTTGAAGTTCTGTTGGTTTGTACACATTTAGGATTGTTTCATCATCTTGGAGAATTGACTATATGCAGTTTCCCTTTTTGTCACTGATAATTTTCTTTGTTCTGTGTTTTATGACGATATTGATGTGTCAATTCAGCCATCCTTTAATTAGTGTTTTCATGGTAAACTTTTCCCCCTACACTTTATTACTTTTAATCCCCCTACATTAATATGTTTGAATTGAGTTTCTTCTATATATTATACAGTTTATGTTTCTTTTAAGTGCTTTGTGGCAATACCAGTTTTTTTTAACGGTGTAGTGGGATTATTTACATTGAATGTAATTATTGTTACTTCTGTGTTTAAGTGTGCCAGCTTATTTTCTGTGGGTTAAAATTTTTTTAAAGATTTTTGTTTTCATTTATAGTGATTTCAAATCTCTCAGGGATTTTTTTTCTCTGTTGATCCTCCAGAGGTTAAAATCTGGTATCACACACTACTGTTACATTTTCCCACTTGAAGTGGAATGTAATTAGCATGATGTAAATCTTTCGTTTTGGGTTTGGGGTTACAGTGGATTGACCCCAAAGACTTCATAATGATCTACATCCCTAGTCTCTTTTTTATTATGTATTTTGAGACATTGATTCAAGTATGTCTCCAGATTGCCCCAGAGGGGCTCAAACTTGGTGATCCTCCTGCTTCAGGCTCCCAGAATTCTGGGATTTCAGACCTGTGCCACTGGATCCAGCTACTTTTTCTTTATGATACCATTGTCTTACATAGTCTCCATGCATTGGCATCACCCTCAGGGTTATCTTTTTTCCTCTTTAGGGTGCTGAGGATTGTGTATATCCTGCCACTGAGCTAAATCCTTCCTCTGCAGTTATGATTTTATTTTACTTTCAGTATTCAAACATAATTTAAGAAATTGAAAAAAGGAGATTGTCAGTTATGTTCCATATTCTAAACCTTTTCCATTGGTGTTTATTCCTGATGTTTTAGTTTCAGTCTATGTGCTTTCCTGTCTGAAGAGCTTTTATTTATTTATTTACTTTTGGCCATTATTTATTTTTTTGTTTATTTTTTGAGACAGGGTCTCACTCAGCCCAGGCTGGTCCTGAACTCAATATGGAGTTCAGGCTGGCCTTGACTCACAGCAATCCTCCTGGCTCAGCTTCCCAAGTGCTGGGATTACAGGCATGCACCACCACGCCCAGCGTATGTGGTGCTGGGGAATCGAACTTGGGTACTTAGTGTTGTGACTTAGTGCTTGCTAGCAAGTACTTTAACCATTGAGCTATTCCTCTAGCCCCTTGGCCATTATTTTTTAATGGAAGATTTGCTAGCATCAAATTCTCTTCAATTTCTTTAATCTGAGGATGAGTATTTTACCTTCATTCCTGAAGGATGTTTTTACTGAGTAAATAATTCTTGGTTGACAGGTTTTTTCTTTCAGTACTTGAAAATCCTGTTTTGTCACTTCCTTGTGGCCTGAATGATTTCCAGTGAGAAATTCCTATCTGTATTGGCATTCCCTGGATGCTTTCAGTACTTTCTTGTTTAGCTTTCAGAAATGTGATTATTATATATCTGGGCATGTATTTGGAGTTTGTCTAGCATTTATTATCCCATAGGCTTAAGTCTTGTTACTGAATTTCAGAGTTGTATCCATCCATCATCTCTCTAAATAGTGTTTTAGCCCTGCAGTATTTCTCTGTTTAGAATTCCTGAGGTGCATAATTGCCTGCTTGCCTGCCTGCCTGCCTGCCTGCCTGCCTGCCTGCCTGCCTGCCTGCCTGCC